>BPLR01004620.1:0-61969 GCA_021605095.1 Caerostris extrusa
TAATCTCAGGAGTATTAATTATTTGAGATATTATCTGTGGGAATCTGGGTAGAGATCTGAGGTCCAAAGAAGCTCTTCTGGAATGGTGAGTGTTCTTTTATGAGCTGTTAGGTGACACGTCAGAAAGCAATAACCAAGGGTTAACTGTGCTGGCTTTGCAACTTTATGACACAAGAAGCGATTGCTTTCGGTAAAAAATGCCGTTCTAGATCGATAAACAAATCTTGGCTTATAATACCACTAAATTTCAAGAATAGTAAGACTCTAGAAGATTTTTACTGGAAAAAAGTGCTTTGCTTTCTAACCTTATTTTCTCGGCATGAAGAATCATTAGGGGTTTTCAGAAGAATTTGAGGTAATGGTCAGTTTCCTATTACTCAGTCTTTGGAATCTCTCCAAGGTGTCTCCTAGAAGAATTTGGCTGGAGCATCCCTAACAAAATTTGAAGCTGGAAATAATTGCTTTTAAAAATTTTCCATGAAGTTGCCTTTCATCCCAAATACCTAGAACCTTGCAAAAAATACAGAAAGAATTTGACTGAAAATGATTTTTCTGAAACTTGCCATACAAGAATCACTTGGGGTCTCCTAAGAGGAGTGCAGGCTGAAGAGAAAATAGTACTCCTAACATTACATTTTCTCTAACCTTGTAGAGACACCCAAGAACAGAAAGATGTCTCTAGGCAAAAGAATTTCTCTAGAAAAGGGTGTTTCATTATTCTGGTATCCTCAATAATGCTTTCCACTCTAAGTGATACGCTTGACCTTTCTTCAACACATCCCCCCATCTTGTTTTCCGAAGCACCAACTAATCATTTTGCGTGACTTGAAGGTTGAAGGGTGCGCGGAGGAAATATTTCCACCGGGGGCAAAAAGCCATTTATGACCTAAGCATAAAAGAAATGGAGGCAATGAAAAAAGAATCTGATTGGGAAATATTAATTGAAGCTAAAAATCGAACCAAAATGGAGGTCCAAATCAAATTTACATTTTACAAAATTGTAAAAGTTTATTTCATTCAAAAAAAAGGACAGAAGATTTGTTACTTCTTGATATTTTGTAGGATTTTTTTTTCTAAAATCAGCCCATACTATTTAAATACTCTATCTAAGTTTACATACTTAAAACACATAGCTTAGTATAAATTACACCTTTAGCCATTTTCTTTAAAAAAACTTACCAGCAAATCAAGTAAAGGTAAGTAATAAAGCGATTAAAGAAAGGAAAGTCTTGCATCTGAGATATCTTTGATTTTGTAACGTAGTTGCAAACTATTAAATACGTATTTTCGCCTGCACAACATATTGTATATTTCATGTGGTGCCTTACTTTCTTTTAAACTGGACCATAACAGTCTGAATTATCATGGTCATCTGGATTATAACGTTTCTCGTCCGGAAATAAGAGACGCTTTTTTCCTTGTTTAACTGATTTAACTGGCCTGTCTCAGCTACCATCCGATCGGTTCCTTATGGTTGAAAAACTAATAGAAGATCCGATAACACCCGATACTTGATCGTTTACTTTGTCACTCTACGATGATTTTTTACATACTTTAGGTTAATTATATCCGTAATTGCTGTTTAGCGTGAGTTCCGAAACCACCACCACTACCCACACATCACATCACAGTGCCGAGAGCTGAGTTGCCCTTTTACAGATTGTGAATGATGTGGGTGAAGTCTGAATGAGATCTGTGACGCTCTACGATCATAAAAGACCGGGACGTCTACAAACGTCCATGGCACCGCCGGGAGCTCGAATCCGGAAATCTGTGGTACCGAGCGCCAGAGCACTCAGCCACTCGGTCATCAGGCCCCAATTCCGAACCACTAACAAACATACATGCCACCAGCAAAATTAGAACTTGAAGCCTGTGGTACCAAAGGCCAGAACACACCAGCCAATTGGCCATCAGGCCGCCACTACTTGAGGTAGGAAGGCAATTTGCTCTATGAGCATTTCTTTATAATATCAGACAATAAGATGAGACATTGAACAACGGTATTTACATTGCAATCCTCTTCCCCATAACAGTTTGAGTCGATGAAACCCATTGCAAGTATGGCCCAATATGTCATTTGGGCCTAAAAAAAAAAAATACCAAAGGGTCACAACCCAAATAGTTCCATTCGAGATAAAAAATTAAACTTTCAAAACACTCACTGACCGGAGAACATTTCAACCCAGCAACTATTTTTCTGCAGTTTCTATGCAACTATGCAAAAAAAAGGACCGAATTGCAGGGGGAAATAAACATTGCAACATTCGTTGGGCAAATACACGAAGACTTTTTCCTCAAATCATACTTCTGAGAACATTCCTCAGTGGGGAGGGGGAGGAGACCAAGCTCGCTCCCCCATCATTTTCCTAAAGCCTCTTCCATAACTCTAACCGTGTGGTCACCTAGTGAAAGTACTTTTTGCAAATGGATTCTTTGACTTTCAAGTCTCTTGGAAGAAGAAAGAGTTAGCAGAAGAAAAAAAAATAAAAATAAAAATAAAAAATAAAATATTTACGTATTTTAAAGGATCTGCATCTTTTGCTGACTTATTTGATGTTTCTTATGTAATTACTAAAATTAGTCGTTTTTTTTTTTTTCTTCTAAATTTAGTTACTGCAATGATTAAGTTAATAATTTTTAGATGAAATTTGAAATAAAAGTTTAAATTTAGTTCATTTTCAATAAATCTTATCTTGACTTAATTGCCTTTAAAAAAGTTTCTTTAAAAAATATTACCATAATTGCATAACTGTAATCTGCAAAAATTACACTACTTTTATAAAACCCTCAAGAGTAATTTCCCACTTCTCCTTCCAAAAAATGTATATATATACATATATATATCATATAATCCGTTTATATATATATATTGAAGATTAGCACTTTTCTTTTAAAAACCCCATATTAAACTCAGAGTTCTGCTATTTATGCTCATGAAATAAAACAACTAAAAAAAGTTTTCAGTTTTAAAAATGGTTTTTTACTACAATTATATATATAATTACAATTACTACAATTTACTACAATTACATATATAATTACAATTACTACAATTATAATAATTACTACAATCTATTACAATTATATATATATAATAAGTTATAAAAATAGGTTCGCGCTATCCACTTTATTGTTACTTGCCACCAGAGGGTGCTGCAGCATTTCATCTTATATACCATTCAAATGATATCCATGAAAATGAGTATGCACATATATTCCCCATGTTCCAATATATATGCACACTCATTTTCATGCATCATTCATTATGTAATTTTCTATAATGCATTATTTTTCTTGGCAGGCCACTATGCCGGGTTCTGCTAGTAAAATATATATATAAATTAAATATTGGCTTTCTAAAAACCTGAAGGGAAAAACTATGATGAAGCGTTTAAGAACTGTGATGAAATAAAAGATGTTTTTATTTCCCGACGATTTATCTTCTTCCTATTTGCTAGAGATATGAACATAGTTAACATTGGTCATTATCACGCTTTCTGTAAAGCGTTATAGAATCATCTTTAATTCAGCGTTTTAAGGCATTTTTAATTATATATGACATAATTATAAGCTTTTTACATCCACTAGCACAGTAGTCTACAAAGTGGGATACGCATACCTCAGGGTACGCAATGTGATAGTCGGGGTACGCCTACAACACTTACGATCACTTGCGAGTGTTTGATCACGTGAGTATAATATTCTTTCAGGGCTAGTGTATCTGATTCCAGTAATATCTGGGGAGCTCAATATCATAAAAGCATCCGCTCTAAAGCGCTCGCAGAAAGATTTAAAAGGGAAGCACAGCTCTCGCCTTTGGAGGGCAGTTCCTTCCAAGAGGATTGTTAGTGGTAACTGCCCCGTTTGCGTATCGTATGACAGAAAACCCCGAAAACTCTCCCCATGATTAATGACTATCGATGCGAGATGCTTCGCAGGCATTGTCTTATTCGCCATCAAGCCTCCCCCTTTCTGAATTTGATGATTGCAACAATGTCCATAACGGATTCGAACTTCAGTCCTAATATAAGTTAGACGTGCACATTACCACTGGGTTACGAGTCTATCCCTCAGTCGAAACTTTCGTAATCGTGCGCATGCGTTTCAATTTAAAGCTTCCCGGAGGTTAATGTCTGTTTTTATGTCCTGGCCGAGCAGTGGGGTTTCTCCATAGCCAGGTAGCTCTGCGGTTTTGCATCATATTTCTGCTTTGGCCCCAAATTGTGAGTTGCCAAGTAACGATAATTAGTTCAACTTGGTGTCCTTTATTCAAAGGTTAATTTTTACGATACTTTTTTTAATCGCATACACATGATAAGTTCCAACACAACACGCCTCCCGTATATATATACATATATAGATCGCTAATGTAGTATACATCAATTTATGAGGCACTTCGCATTTTGCCCACTTTTGTACGGCTTTCTTCCATAGTCCTATACTGTACTCGTCATGTGGGGCCGGAATGGTCGAGTGGCTAGCGCTGTGGTGCTCAGTACGACAGGTTTCGGGTTCGAGTCCCGGTGGTGCCATGGTTGTTTGTAGCGGTTCGGAATCCGCTTTAAAAAGTAGGTCCCGGTCCTATTTGGATCGTAGAGCTTTGTGGGGGCATTGTTACTCCGCGTCCGGGGCTTATCTTCAAGTCACACGCCCCCTGGGTAATGCAAAGTGAGTAACATCTGTGCAGCGCTTGCCTTAAGGCATCCAAGACCAAGCTATCTAAGTATGTTTGCCAGCTGCATTAGAACAAAAAAATTACTCGTCATGTTTAGAACACTATTATTTTTCTCTTTGTTATGCAAAAACTGTTTTTATGGATAAGTGAGTTCAATAAAAGTCATTCAATTTAATTAACAGGTTTTTCTAAATCCATTAATACAGAACGTAGTACATAAAGGAGTCCGGAGCCAGGAATCAGTATAAAAAGTTGACTCAGGAGTGAGTCGAAATTTTTTTGCTGTCATCCCTCCCCCTGAGTTTAATTAAAAGATACACACTGAAGTGACAAAAGTCATGGGATAGCAATATGCAAATTTTCAGATGGCAGTAGCATCGCGTAGAACAGGTATAAATGCGTAGTTCTTTCGCAGAGCTTTCATTTTTGTTCAAGTTGTTCATGTGAAGAGGTTTTGACGTGATGATGACCGCACGACGGGAATTAACAGACTTTGAACGCGGAATGTTAGTTGGAGCTAGACGCATGGGTCATGCCATTTCGGAAATCGGTAGGGAATTCAACATTCCCAGATCTACTGTGTCAAGAGTGTGCCGAGAGTATGAAATTTCAGGCATAACATCCCACCATGGACAGCGCACTGGTCGACCGCCTGCACTTAACGACCGAGACCGGCGACGTCTGCAAAGAGTCGTAAATTCTAACAGACAGGCAACACTGCGTCAAATAACAGCAGAAATCAATGTGGGACGTACAGGGACTTGTCTGTTAGAACTGTGCGGAGAAATTTGGCTTTCTTGGGCTATTCCAGCAAAAGATCGACTCGAGTGCCTTTACTGACAGAACGACATCGCTTGCAGCGACTCTCGTGGGCACGTGAGCATATCGGTTGGTCCCTAGATGAATGGAAAACAGTGGCCTGGTCCGATGAGTCACGATTTCAGTTGGTAAGAGCTGATGGTAGGGTTCCAGTGTGGCGCAGACCCCACGAAGCCATGGACCCAAACTGTCAGCAAGGCACTGTTCAAGCTGGTGGTGGCTCCGTAATGGTGTGGGTTGTTTTTTCATGGCATGGACTTGGTCCTCTGGTGCGACTGGACCGAACATTGACTGGAAATGCTTATGTTCAGCTACTTGAGATCACTTGCAGCCATTCATGGACTTCATGTACCCAAACAAAGATGGGATTTTTATGGATGACAATGCGCCATGTCACCGGGCCACAACTGTTCGCGATTGGTTTGAAGAACATTCTGGACAATTCCAACGAATGATCTGGCCACCTAGATCGCCCGACATGAATCCCGTCGAGCATTTATGGGACATCATCGAGAGGTCTGTTCGTGCCCAAAATCCTGCACCATCAACGCTTTCACAATTATGGACGTCTATCGAGACAGCATGGCTTAATATTCCTGCAGAAGACTTCCAACGACTTGTTGAGTCCATGCCACGTCGAGTTGCTGCACTTCGCCGGGCGAAAGGAGGGCCGACACGATATTAAGAGGTAACCCATGACTTTGTCACTTCAGTGTATAATCCTTTGTTTGGCGCAGCATGCTAAAAGCTGGCCCTTAAGCTATAAAAAAATCACCAAGCAATTAAATCCAATATTTGTCGTTTTATTTCACTTTTTTACAATGTACCTAATAGATCTCGGAAATTGTAAGACTTTCCCTACATAAGTCGATATAATTTTTGCTTTGTTCATAATGAAGATAGTTTTTTTTTTTTTTAATTACGTCGAGGACTGGGTTGTATTGACCATTTCCCTTTGAGCAGTCCAATACATACTAGCCTTGTAGAAGGCTTTCCATGTGGGCTGCACCTCATTCAGCGCTACCCAAGGAGGCACGTGAAACTTGAAGATATGCTAGGGACGCAAGTAACACTACCCCCACAATGAAACTGGGCTTAGACACTCTGGCCTTGTACTCAAGTTGCCTGTCAGTATGTAACATTTTGATTTGTCTCCAGTCCCCTGCTTTCTGCAAATATATTTCCTCGAATGTTGCTTCTCCTTTCGTCGTCTGTAAGCTGACATTATAAATGTCACTGAAGATTTCGCTTAATTTTGAATTTCACTCATATAAATTTTATTTCATTGTGACTTTTACTATAATATACTGTTAGATCACCCAGAGACCTGCGGCCTGATGGCCTATTGGCTAAAGCCCTGGCCATTGGTACCACAGGCTTCAGATTCATATCCTGACTATAACATGGATGTTTGTGAGTGGTTCGCAATCTGCGTTAAACTGTAGGTCCCACTCTAATTAGCCTGAAGTGTGCACAAAATGACCGTAGAGCGACAAATCAAACCAACCCAGAGACCTTTCAAATGAACCCCTGTTCATATTAGGATCTTAATGTATAACAGCGAGAACTAAGCTCGCGGCGTCCGATTCTATGGCAACCAACCACACTTCCTCTCATATTCTAATTACATGATGCCTGGTCAACTCTAAACTCTCACTGGAATGTTCCTCTACGAGCAGACATACTAAGATTTTCCAAATGATACACAGTTTTTAGAGTGATTAAAATTTCAAACGGGACATTAAAAATGTAACATTTCAATCCTGAACCGATATCCGTACCAATTTTATAGATCCTTTCACATCCAAATGCAAAATGATTGTTTTGTTGTGCTCTGTCACGTCTTAATGTCTGGCACTACCTTTTCAAAAACATTCCATGTATTTCAATCTGCGTAACACACTAATAAGAAGCGAAAAATGCTGGATTTTTTTTTTTTTCCTGTAGGTGTGAAGATCTTTGCAAACCTCACCACGAAAGGAATTTGCAAGCGAACACTACAAACATTAATCTGAAAAATAATAAAGTTTGAGAGCCCACGAGGTCCATTTTGAGAAAAATTCATGTTGTGGAAGTAGAGTTTCACGGGTGTGTGGAGAAGGGTAGGGTAGGGGGTAGGGCGATTCAGCATGGCGAGCACCAAGTATGGATCTGTACCAGGTGCGCTTATCGATAAAAGGGGGGGGCGAGGAGGCACCCCCTGGAAAAGAAAGAACGTTTTTCGACGACAGAGCGATAAAAAGCGGATCGACTGGTTGCTCTCCAACTCCCAATAATGGCTTCTGTTTCCGACGGAAGAAAAGAAACATCCTCTCTATATAAAGACTCGCAGCCAGGAAAGAAGAAAAACACCCCCTTGGCTACTTCCTCAAAAAGTGCCTTTTTTACCTGCCCCCCAGGACGTTTCTCGTCGGTTTATTTTATTTCAACATTTTTATGAAAGCGTCAAAAAGGAACCAATGTTGTTGTTTTTCCGCCATCTTCAGTTTGTTTGTTGTTATCATCGTTGCATCTTTCGGTCGGGTTTTTGGGCACACAAAAAAAGTTTCATAATAATAGTAAGCGAATCAAAAGTGCTGTTGGTTTGCAGTTTCTGCTCCCAAAACAAAACGAAGACGTCTCGTCCACGGCCGCATTGCTGCGAAAAAGCATGCAGTTTGGCGAAGGAATTGTGGCTGATTTCGTTATAAGTTTACCTGCTGAGATGCTTAATCACACTGATTAATTCTTATAACATGGCAACTATTCATACAAACTATTCCCTACAAACATGGCAACTATTCCCTCAAAGGATCTTTTTTCCCCCCGTTCAATGATTTTTATGTTTTGATTATAGAGTAGTAATAATATAGAGTACGCATCGTGGTTACCAGTTTAGTTCAAACATGATCCAAAGGTTCGATTTGATTTATCGCTCTACTGTCATATTGTGCACATGTGGGCTAAGCAGACCACGACCTACAGTTTAACGTGGATCCCGAACCACTCACAACCATCCATGCTGCCAGGATTCTAACCTGAAGTCTGGGGTACGAAAGGTCAGAGCGCTAACCAATTGGCCATCAGGCCGCTGATCATATTTGTACCTTGATGTATAACAGCGAGAACTAAGCGCGAGACGCCCTGTCCTATTGCCAACCGGGGCCTGACGGCCGAGTGGCTAGCTGTCTGGCTCTCGGTACCACAGGTATCGGGTTAAAATAATGGCGGAGGCCGGGATGTTTGTGGTGGTTTGGAATCCACTTTAAACAGTAGGTCCCGTGTCATATGAACGTAGAGCGTGACAGAGTCCAATCAGATTTCTTCTCGTCCCCTTCATTCCCAAAATTGTACAGGGGCAACTCAGCACTAGGAACAGTGATGTGATGTGGTGTAGTACTAGTAGTAGTGTCTTATGCCAACCAACCACTCTTCCTCTCACTTTCTTTTTACATGATGCCTGGTCACTTCTACACACTCACTGGCCTCTTCCTCTACAAGTTTTTTTTTTTCTTTTTTTTTTTCTTTCTAATGCAGCTGGCAAACACAGACAGCTTGGTCTTCCTCTACCAGTAGATATACTAAAATTTTCCAAATGGTACACAGTTTTTAGAGAGATTAATATTTCAAACGGGACATTAAAATGTAACAATTCAATCCTGAACCCGATATCGGTACCAATTGTACAGATCCTTTCACATCAAAGTGATTGTTTTGCTGTGCTCTGCCGCGTCTTAAAGTCTGGCACAACAATTTAAAAAAACACTCTGTTTATTTCTATCTGCGTAACACGCTGATAATGCGACAAATGCTTTTTTCAATTACTTCTATTAGCTCACGCTCTCACTATATATTTCTTCTTCAAATTTTCAATCGTTCATAAAATATTTGTTATTCAACCACTCAAGTTCAGATACATTTTTTTGAACATGTAGTGGATGCCACTGGACGTGAATACAGTTTTTTCAAATACTTATTCAGTAATTAAATTTAATTCTTAATTTTAGTTTCTTTATAGATTTAAAATTGCATGCCCATAGATGACGCCAGATAAACTTCAAAAAAATGAATGAAGATTATTTGTGAAGGACTTTCTGCAATAGAGTAAAAAAAAAAAAAAAAAAAAGTAGGAATTGACTTGAAATTTTTTTTTTTTTTTATATTAATTGTTTTTTTTATTAAGTGTGAAAACCTTTGCAAATACTGACCATGAAATAAATTTGCGAGCGAATACTACAAACATTAATCTGAAAAAATAATAAAGTTTGAGAGCACACGAGAGGTCCATTCTGAGAAAATTCATGTTGTGAAGTGGCTTTTCTCGTGGTGTGTGTAGAGAAGGGGGGAAGTAGGGCGATTCAGCATGGCGAGCACCAGTATGGATCTGAACCAGGTGCACTTATCGATAAAAAGCGAGGGGGGAAGGGGGCGAGAGGGCTGGAAAAAGAAAGACGTTTTTCGGATGACAGAGCGATAAAAAGCGGATCGACTGGTTGCTCTCCAACTCTCAATAATGGCTTCTGTTTCCGATGGAAGAAAAGTAACATCCCTTTCTATATTAAGACTCGCACAGGGAAGAAGAAGAAAAACGTCCCTCTTGGCTACTTCCACAAAAAAGAGCCTTTTTACCCCCCCCCACCCAGTGCGTTTCTCGTCGGTTTATTTTATTTCAACATTTTTATGAAAGCGGCAAAAAAGGAACCAATGTTGTTGTTTTTTTCCGCCCTCTTCAGTTTCTTTGTTGTTATCGTCGTTGCATCTTTCGGTCGGTGTTTTTGAGCACACAAAAAAAGTTTCATAATAATAGTAAAGCGAGTCAAAAGGGCTTTTTTCTTTGCAGTTTCTGCCCCCAAAACAAAAAGACCACCTCTCGTTCCGCGGCGAAAAAGCAAGTAGTTAGCGATGGAACTGGGGCTGATTTCGTAATAAGTCTACCTGATGGGATACTTAATCACAGTGACAAATTCGTACAAGGTGGCAAATAGTGGTATTCTTTAAATTATTTTTTTTTACCACGTTCAATGATTTTTATAATTTTCGATCATAGTTTGGTTTGGTTTGTCGCTCTATGGTCATCTTGTGCACACGAAGGCAAAACAGACTGTGACCTACAGTTTAAAATAGATTCCGAACCACTATAAACATCCATGGCCCCATCGGAAATTGAACCGGTGGTGAACGAATTGAAAGAAACTTAAACCGGCGGCACTGAGTGACAGAGCGCTAGTTACTCGACTACCAGGCCCCTCTAATTCATTCTACATTATTTATATCCATTAGATCACTCGTACATGTTGCGCTAAACATTGCTCCCTTACAAATTAAACACCCCTGCCCTGTACTCAAGTTGTCTATCAGTATATGACTTTACTCTCTCTACTTTCTGCAAATATATTTCCTCGCATGTTGTTTCTCCTGTCGTGTCTATGAGCCGACATTATAAATTATAATACCGAAGATTTCCCTCGTATAAATTTTATTTCATTGTAACTAAAAGTCACAATAATATGAAGTTAGACCTCAACGAGACCTTTCAAATGAATCCATGACCATGTTAGGATCTTTATGTACTACAGAGAGAACTCAGCGCCAGGTTCTGTGCCAACCACCTTCCCTTCTCTACATGATGCGTAGTCACCTTCCCACTCTCACTGGAATCTTGTTCTACGCGCAAAAATACTAAGAGTTTCCAAATGATACATAGTTTTGGAGTGATTAAAATTTCGAACGGGACATTAAAAGGTATTATTTCAAACCTGAACCAGATATCCGTACCAATTTTATAGATCCTTTCACATCCAAATGAATGTTTTGCTGTGCTCTGTCGTGCTTAAAGTCTAGTGCTACCTTTTAAAAACACCCCATTTATTTCTATCTGCATAACACTCTAATGAAGAATTTTTTTTTTCTTCTAATGCATCTGTCAAAACTTAGACAGCTGTCTTGGATGCCTTAAGGCAAGCGCTGCACAGACGTTACTCACTTTGCATTACCCAGAGGGCGCGTGTCAGTTGAAGATAAGCCACGGACGCGGAGTAATAATGACCCCGCAACACTCTACGATCCTATCAGACTGGGACCTACGGTTTAAAGTGGATTCCGAACCACTACAAACAACCATGGCACTGCTGGGACTCAAACCCGAAACCTGTGGCACCTATCACCAGAGCGCTAGCCACTCGGCCATTCAGGCGCACTCTATTGAAGAAGAAGTAAATAAAAAAAATTTTTTTCCTTATTTGTGAAACCCTTCGCAAACCTCACCCTGAAATGAATTTGCAAGCGAATACTACAAACATTAATCCGAAAAATAATAAAGTTTGAGTAGCACACGAGGTCCATTTTGAGAAAATTCATGTTGTGGAAGCGGCGTTACTCGTGGTGCGTGGAGAAGGGGTAGGGGGTAGGGCGAGTCAGCATGGCGAGCACCAGTATGGATCTGAACCAGGTGCGCTTATCGATAAAAAGCGAGGGATTGAAAGGGGGAGGGGGCAAAAAAAACACAGCTCTTGGCTACTTCCACAAAAAGAACCTTCCTTTTTACCTCCCTCCCTCACCCCGGGTTTTTCTCGTCGGTTTATTTTATTTCAACATTTTTATGAAAACGCGGAAAAAGAAACCTGTGTTTTTTTTTTTTTTTTTTTTTATATTTACCCCTTCAGTTTCTTTGTTGTTATCGCCGTTGCATCTTTGGGTCGGGGTTTTCGGACACACAAATAAAGTTTCGTAATAATAGCAAGCGAGTCGAAAGTGCTGTTCGTTTGCAGTTTCTGCCCCCAAAACAAAACGGCGAAGTCTCGTCTGCGCCGCAGTGATGCGAAAAGCATGCAGTTTGGCGAAGGAACTGTGACTGATTTCATAATAAGTCTAACTGTTGAAAACCTTAATCACAGTGGCTAATTCTTATAACATGGCAAATAGTCATACCCTTTAGAGGATCTTCTTTTTTTTTTTTCCGCATTCAATGATTTTTATAATTTTCCATCATAGTTTGGTTACGTTTGTCGGTCTATGGTCATCTTGTGCACAAGAGGGCTAAACAGACTGTGACCTACAGTTTAAAAATGCATTCTGAACCACTATAAACATCCATGGCACCATCCGGTATTTGAACCGGTCGTGAACGAAACTTAAACCGGTGGTACTGAGTGACAGAGCGCTAGTCACTCGGCCATCAGGCCCTCTAATTCATTCTACATTATTTATATCCATTGTGTCATTCGTACACGTTGTGCCAAACTTTGTTTCTATACCCCGACCTTTACTCAAGTTATCTATCAGTATCTAAGCATTTGGATTTGTCTCCAGTCTGTCCTCTTTCTGCAAATATATTTTCTCGCTTGTTGCTTCTCCTGTCATTGTTTATAAGCCGGACGTTATTAATTATAATACCGAAGATTTTACTAATAAAAATTTTATTTCATTGTGTCTAAAAGTCACAATAATAGGAACTTAGATCTCAACGAGAACTTTCAAATGAGACCATGATTATGTTAGGATCTTAATATACAACACCTAGAAAATGAGCGTATGGTGCCTGGTTTTATGCCAACTACCCACCTTTTTCTCTATATGATGCGTGGCCATCACCACACTCCCCTCTAGAATCTTCCTCTACGCACAGATATACTTAGATATTCCAGACGATGCGCAGTTATGGTAGGATTGATATATCAAACGGGACATGAAAATGTGACTTTGTTGTTGTTCTCGTATCCCTCATGAAAGCAGGGAGGAGGGGTGCAGCTTCTGTTCTGATGGAGCACACGTGCGTAGAAGTCTGACTTCTGCTCCGTGACGCTCTTACAGTCATAGGAGACTGGGACCTACGGCTTAAAGTGGATTCTGAACTACTACAAACATCCATGGCACCGCCGAGACTCGAACCCGTAACCTGTGGCACAGAGTGCTACACACTCGGCCATTCAGGCCCAAATGTAACGTTTCAATCCCGAATTAGATATCCGTATCGTGATTCCGTGATATTATAAATGAATTCACATCAAAACGATTTTTTTTTTGTGCTCTACGTGCCTTAATGTCTGATACAGAATTTTCAAAAACATCCCATTTATTTCTATCTGGATAACACGCTAATAAGAAACGAAAAATGTTTGTTTTCTTTTCTTTTCTGTAGGTGTGAAAACCTTCGCAAATACTCACCACGAAATGAATTTGCAAGCGAATACTTACAAACATTAATCTGAAAAATAATAAAGTTTGAGAGCACACGAGAGGTCCATTTTGAGAAAATTCATGTTGTGGAAGTAGCATATCTCGTGGTACGTGGAGAAGGGGTAGGGGGTAGGGAGAGTCAGCATGGTGAGTAGCGCCAGTATGGATCTGAACCAGGTGCGCTTATCGATAAAAAGCTAGGGGTGGAAGGGGTGAGGGGGCACTCCCAGGAAAAGAAAGACGTTTTTCGGACGACAGAGCGATAAAAAGCGGATCGACTGGTTGCTCTCCAACTCCCAATAATGGCTTCTGTTTCCGACGGAAGAAAAGAAATATCCCTCTCTATATAAAGACTCGCACCAGGAAAGAAGAAAAAAACACCCCTCTTGGCTACTTCCTCAAAAAAAAATGCTTTTTTACGCCCCCCTCCCCCCCAGGGTTTTTTTTCGTCGGTTTATTTTATTTCAACATTTTTATGAAAGCGCGGAAAAAGGAACCCGTGTTTTTTTTTTTTTATTTTTTTTTTTTTATATTTACCCCTTCAATTTCTTTGTTGTTATCGTCGTTGCATCTTTTCGGTCGGAGTTTTGGGCCACACAAAAGAAGTTTCATAATAATAGTGACCGAGTCGAAAATGCTGTTTGTTTGCAGTTTCTGCCCCCAAAACAAGAGGACGACATCTCGTCCGAGCCGCAGTGCTAGGAAAAAGCACGCAGTTGGCGAAGAAACTGTGGCTGATTTCGTAATAAGTCTACCGGCTGGGATACTTAATCACGGTAGCTAATTCTTATAAGATGACAACTACCCATACCCTTTAGAGGAACTTTTTTTCCCAGGTTCAATGATTTTTATCTTTTGATCAAAGAGTAGTAATAATAGAGAGTACGCTTCGGGGTTGCCAGTTTAGGGCAAACATGATCCAAATTTTTGGTTTGGATTGTTGCTCTACGGTCATACTGTGCACACGAGGACTAAACAGACTGTGACCTACAGTTTAAAATGGATTCCAAACCACATCCATGCCACCGCCAGGATTCGAACCTGAATGCTGGAGTACGAAAGGCCCGAGTGCTAGCCAATTGGCCATCTGGCAGCTAAGCATATTTGGATCTTGATGTATAACAGCGAGAACTAAACGCATCGCTATCTGTTCTGTGTCAACCAACCATTCTTCATCTCATATTCTCTTTACATGATGCCTCGTCTACTCTGCACTCACTAGAATCTTCCTTTTTACGAACAGACATACTAAAATTTTCCAAATGACACACAATTTTGGAATGATTAACATTTCAAACGGGACATTAAAATGTAACATTTCAATCTTGAACCGGATATCAGTATCAATTTTATAGATACTGATCCTTTCACATCAAAATGCAAAATGATTGTTTTGTTGTGCTCTGTCACGCTTTTAATGTCTGGCACTACCTTTTCAAAAATACCCCGTTTATTTCTATCTGCGTAACGCGTTAATAATATTTTTTTTTTTGATAGGTGGGAAAACCTTCGCAAACCTCACCATGAAATGAATTTACAAAGCGAAATTACTACAAACATTAATCCGAAAAATAATAAAGTATGAGAGCACACGAGAGGTCCATTTTGAGAAAATTCATGTTGTGGAAGTAGCATTTCTCGGGTGCGTGAAGGAGGGGTAGGGCGAATCAGCATGGTGAGCAGCAGTATGGATCTGAACCAGGTGCGCTTATCGATAAAAAGCGAGAGTGGGGAAGGGGTTGAGGGGGCACCGTCTGTAAAAGAAAAAGACGTTTTTCGGACGACAAGAGCGATAAAAAGCGGATCGACTGGTTGCTCTCCAACTCCCAACAATGGCTTCTGTTTCCGATGGAAGAAAGAAACATCCCTCTCTGTAAAGACTCGCACCAGGAAAGAAAAAAAAAACACCCCTCTTGGCTACTTCCTCAAAAAAGAGCCTTCCCCCCCCCAAGGTTTTTCTCGTCGGTTTATTTTATTTCAACATTTTTATAAAAGCGCGAAAAAGAAACCCGTGTTTTTTTTAATTTTAATTTTTATTTTCCCCCTCTCTTCAATTTCTTTGTTGTTATCGTCGTTGCATCTTTCGGTCGGTGTTTTTTGGGCACACAAAAGTTTTATAATAGTAAGCCAAATAAAAGTGCTGTTTGTTTGTAGTTTCTGCCCCCAAAACAAAAGGACGGCGTCTCGTCCGCGCCTCAGTGCTGTAAGCGGCCTGTTGGACAAGTGACTAGCTCTCTGGCCTTTTGGTTCGAATCCTAACGGTAGCATGGATGTTTGTGGAGTGGTTCGGAATCCACTTTAAACTGTAGGTCCCGGTCTGTTTATCCCAAAGTGTGCATAAGATGATCGTAGAGCAACCAACCAAACTAAACCAAGCACAGCTGTAAAAAACCCATGCAGTTGGCGAAGGACTGTGGCTGATTTTGCAAATAAGTCTGCCTGCTGGGATGCTTAATCACAGTGGCTAATTCGTATAAGATGGCAATTAGTCATACCCTTTAGAGGATCTTTTTTTTTTCCCATGTTCAATGATTTTTATTATTTTCGATCATAGTTTAGTTTGGTTTGTCCCTCTAAAGTCATCTCGTTTACATGCGGGCTAAACAGACAGTGACTTATAATTTAACTTGGGCTCCGAAGTACTCACAAACATCCATGACCCAGCTAGGATTCGAACCTGAAGCCTGTGGTACTAAAGTCCAGAGCGATATTCAATAGGCCGTCAGGCTGCTGATCATGATAGGACCTTGATGTATAACAGCGAGAACTAAGCGCAGGGCGTCCTGTTTTATGTCAACCAACCCCTCTTCATTTCCCGTTCTCTCTACATGATGTCTAGTCCCCTTTACAAATCCCCCTCTTCAGTTTCTTTGTTGTTATCGTCGTTGCATCTTTCGGTCGGGGTTTTTGGGCACATATGAAAGTTTCATCATAATAGTAAGCGATTCAAAAGTGCTGTTTGTTTGCAGTTTCTGCCCCCAAAGCAAGAGGACGACGTCTCCTCCACGGCCTCAGTGTTGCGCAAAAGCACGCAGTTGGCGAAGGAACTGTGGTAGATTTGGATGTTATAAGTCTACCTGCTGGGATGCTTAATCACAGTGGGTAATTCATATAAGATGGCAACTAGTCATACCCTTTAGAATATCTTTTCCCCACATTCAAAGATTCAAACGTTTTGATCATAGAGTAGTAATAATATAGAGTACGCGTCGGGGTTGCCAGTTTAGGGCAAACATGATCCAAATTTTTAATTTGGCTTGTCGCTCTACGGTCATATCGTACAGATGCGGAGTAAATGACCGGTACTTACTGTTTAAAGGGGATTCCGGAACCACTAAGAAACATCCAGGCCACTGCAAGGATTTTTTGAACCTTTTGGGGTACCAAAGGTTTAGTTTGGTTTATCATCCCTCTGATCATGTTAGGATCTTGATGTATAATAGCGAGAAAAGCAGGGCGCCTTGTCCTAATTCAACCGGGGCCTCTGGTACTCAAACACCAGGCAACGGGATTCGAACCTGGCCATGGGTACTTTAGTGGTTTGAATTCAATAGGTAACAGGTCCAGGCTGGTGATCATATTTGATGGATAAGTCCAGTCAAACTTCTCACCCACATCAGCCCAGGGCGTCCTGTAAAGGGGCAGCTCAAGGCACATGATTGGTGTGGTGTAGTACATGTGTCTACGTCTACCAACCACTCTTCCTCTCTCAAGTTATCTTTACATGATGTCTGTCATCTCTCCATGTCACACTCACTGGAATCTTCCTTTACGTTTCTCGACATACTAAGATTTTCCAAATGATGTCAGTCAGTTTTGGGAGTGATTAACATTTCAAACGGGACATTAAAATGTAAGATTTAAATCCCTGAACCGGATATCAGTATCAATTTTATAGATCCTTTCACATCAAAATGCAAAATGATTGTTTTGTTGTGCTCTGTCACGCCTTAATGTCTGACACTACCTTTTCAAGAACATCCCATTTATTTCCATCTGCTTACAAGAAAAATGATTTTTTTTTTTCAATTCCTTCTATTAGCTCACGCTCTCCCTCTATATATCTTGTTCAAATTTTCAATCGTTCATAACATACCTTTTATTCACCCACTCAAGTTCAAGTATATTTTTTTTGAACTTGTAGTGGATGACACTGGATGTTAATACAGTTTTTCAAATAATAATTCATTCATTAAATTTAATTAATTAATTTTAGTTTTTTTTAGATATAAGTTGCATATATCTACCCATGGATGACGCCAGACAGACTTAAAAAAAAAATGAATGAAAATTATTTATGAATTACTTTTCTGTAATAGAGTGAAAAAAAAAGTAGAAATTGACTTTACATTTTTTTTTTATATAACTGGTTTTTTTTTATACGTGTGAAAACCTTCACCAACCTCAACCATGAAATGAATTTGCAAAGCGAATACTACAAACATTAATCTGAAAAATAATAAAATTTGAGAGCACACGAGAAGTCCATTTTGAGAAAATTCATGTTGTAGAAGTAGCGAAAGTAGGTGCGTGGAAAAGGGTAGGGGGTAGGGGGCGAGTCAGCGTGGTGAACACCAGGGTATGTATCGAACCAGGTGCACTTATCGATAAAAAGCGAGGGGTTGGGGAAGGAAGGGGTGAGGGTGCACCCCTCTGGTAAAGAAAAGACGTTTTTCGGACGACAGAGCGTGGAAAAGCGGATAGACTGGTTGCTTTTCCAACTGCCAATAATGGCTTCTGTTTCCGATGGAAGAAAAGAAACGTCCCTCTCTGTAAAGACTCGCACGGGGAAGAAAAAGAAAAAAAACACCCCTCTTGGCTACTTCCTCAAAAAGAGCCTTTTCCACCCCCACCCCCACCCCTGGGTTTTTTCTCGTCGGTTTATTTTATTTCAACATTTTTATGTAAGCGTGGAAAAAGGAACCCGTGTTGTTTTATTGCTTTTTTATCCCCCCTTTCAATTTCTTTGTTGTTATCGTCGTTGCATCTTTTGGGTGGGGTTTTGGGCACACAAAAAGTTTCATAATAATAAGTAAGCGAGTCAAAAGTGCTGTTTGTTTGCAGTTTCTGCCCCCAAAACAAGAGGACGACGTGTCGTCTACCGCTGCAGTGCTAGGAAAAAGCACGAAATTTGGCGAAGGAACTGTGGTAGATTTCGTAGTAAGTCTACCTGCTGGGATGCTTAATCACAGTGGGTAATTCGTATAAGATGGCAATTAGTTCATACCTTTTAAAGGATCGTTTTTTCCCCCACTTTCATTGATTTTTATATTATTTCGATCAAAGAGTAGTAATAATATAGAGTCCTCAGCGGATAATGCCAGTTTAGGAGAAACATGATCCCCGCGAGAGATTTACTATCGCCACTGTCCACTATCAGGAGTGAAAAAGATGACTGGCCACTTTAATGATGACTCTGCCATCAATTTATGCGTGGTCACATTGTTTACTTGCCTTACAGGAGAAAAATGAGTTTATATTGCACTGTGCACCCATTTAAAATAAGTTTTTGACATATATTTCAAGGTTTTGTTGTTTAACAGAGTTCTGTTGGTTCAGGATATTTCAGGGTTTTGTTGTTTTCGTATCCTGCCAGTGGCGTGGATGTTTGTTGGTGGTTCGGATTCCACGTTAAACTGTAGGTCCTGGTCTAATTAGCCTAAAGTGTGCACAAAAATGACCGTAGAGCAACAACCCAAATCAAATCCAGAGACCTTCCAAATGAACCCATAATCATGTTAGGATCTTGGTGTATAACAGCGAGAACTAATAGAATGGCCCCGGTTCTCTGTCAACCAATCACTTTTCGTCTCATGTTCTCTTTACATGATATCTGGTCACCTCTACACTCTCACTGGAGTCTTCCACTACGAGCAGACATATTAAGATTTTCCAAATTATATACAGTTTTGGAGTGATTAAAACTTCAAACGGGACATTAAAATGTAACATTTCAATCCTGAACCGGATATCTTTACAGATTTTATAGATCATTTCACATCAAAATGATTGTTTGGTGCGCTCTGTCACGTCTTAAAATCAAGCACAACCTTTTCAAAAACACCCAACTTATTTCTATCTCCGTAACACGCTAATAAGAAGTAAACAGTGTTGTTTTTTTCCTTTTGAAGGTGTGAAAACCTTCGCAAACCTCATCATGAGATGAATTTGCAAGCGAATACTACAAACATTAATCTGAAAAAAAATAATATAGTTTGAGAGCACACGAGGTCCATTTTGAGAAGAAATTCATGTTGTGGAAGTAGCGTTTCTCGTGGTGTGTGGAGAAGGGGGAGGGTGTAGGGCGAGACAGCATGGTGAGCACCGGTATGGATCTGAACCAGGTGCGCTTATCGATAAAAAACGAGGGGGAGAGGGAAATGGTGGGGGCACCCCTTGGAAAAGAAAGAACGTTTTTCGGACGACAGAGCGATAAAAGAGGATCGACTGGTTGCTTTTCCAACTCCAATAATGGCTTCTGTTTCCGATGGAAGAGAAGAATCATCCCTCTCTATATAAAGACTCGCACCAGGAAGAAGAAAAAAAAAAAAAACACCCCTCTCGGCTACTCTCCTCAAAAAGGGCCTTTTACTCCCGGGGTTTTCTCGTCGGTTTATTTAATTTTAACATTTTCATGGAAGCGCGGAAAAGGAACCTGTGTTTTTTTTTTTTTTTTTTTTATCGCCCTCTTCAATTTCTTTGTTGTTATCGTCATTACATCTTTCGGTCGGGGTTTTTGGGCACACAAAAAGTCTCATAATAATAGTAAAGCGAGTCAAAAGTGCTGTTTGTCTGCAGTTTCTGCCCCCAAAACAGAAGGAGGACGTTTGGTCCGCGCTGCACTTCTGCGAAAAAGCATGCAGTTGGCGAAGGAACTGCGGCTGATTTTGTAATAAGTCTACCTGCTGGGATGTTTAATCACAGTGGTTAATTCGTATAAGATGGCAACTAGTCATTCACCTTAAGGATCTTTTTTTACCTACGTTCCATGATTTTTATAATTTTTGATCATAGAGTAGTAATAATATACAGTACGCGTTGGGGTTGCCAGTTTAGGGCAAACATGGTCCAAATTTTTGGTTTGGCTTGTCGCTGTACGGTCATCTTGTGCACATGAGGGCTAAACAGACTGGAACCTACAGTTTAACGTGGATTCCGAACCACTCACAAAATCCAAGTCACCGCCAGAATTCCAACCTGAAGGGTGGTGTACGAAAGGCCCGAGTGCTAGCCAATTAGCCACCAGGCCGCTGATCATGTTAGGATCTTGATGTATAGCAGCTAGAACTACGCGTGCGGTGCCCTTGTTCTATGTCAACCAACTTATCTCCCTCTCGTGTTCTCTTTACATGGTGCCTGGTCATCTCTACACAATCACTACAGTGATTGTGTAGAGATGACCAGGCACCATGATCTTCCATGACCAGGCATGAGATGATCTTCCTTTACGAGTAGATATACTAAGATTTTCCAAATGATACACAATTTTGGAATGATTAACATTTCAAACGGGACATTAAAATGTAACATTTCAATCCTGAATCGGATATCCATACCATTTTTATAGATCTTTTCACATCAAAATGACTGTTTTGCTGTGCTCTGCCACGTCTTAAAGTATGGCATAACCTGTTGAAAAACTGTCCGTTTAATTCTATCTGCTTATAAGCTAGTAAGATAATATATACAAGTTAATAAGAAGAAAAATGATTTTTTTTTTTTTTTTTTGGTGTAAAAATCTTCGCAAATACTTAGCATGAAATGAATTTGCAAGCGAATACTACAAACCTTAATCTGAAAAATAATAAAGTTTCAGCAGCACACGAGGTCCATTTTGAGAAAAATTCATGTTGTGGAAGTAGCGTTTCTCGTGGTGTGTGAAGAAGGGGTAGGGGTAGAACAAGTCAGCATGGTGAGCACCAAGTATGGATCTGAACCAGGTGCGCTTATCGATAAAAATCGGGGGAGGAGGAAGGGGGGGGGGCTGTAAAAAGAAAAGACGTTTTTCGGACGACAGAGCGATAAAAAGCGGATCGACTGGTTGCTCTCCAACTCCCAATAATGGTTTCTGTTTCCGATGGATGAAAAGAAACATCCCTTTCTGTAAAGACTCGCACCAGGAAAGAAGAAAAAAAAGACACCCCTCTTGGCTACTTCCTCAAAAAGAGCCTTTTCCCCCACCCCACCCCCTGGTTTCTCTCGTCGGTTTATTTTATTTCAACATTTTTATGAAATCGCGGAAAAAAGGAATCCAGTGTTTTTTTTATTTTATTTTATTTTTCCCTTTCTTCAATTTGTTTGTTGTTATCGTCGTTGCATCTTTCGGTCGGGTTTCTTCGGGCACACAAAAAGTTTCATAATAACAGTAAGCCAGTCAAAAGTGCTGTTTGTTTGCAGTTTCTGCCCCCAAAACAAAACGTTTTGTTTGGATTGTCGCTCTACGGTCATTTTGTGCACACGTTCGGCTAAACAGACCGGGACCTACGGTTTAAAGTGGAATCCAAACCCCTCCAATCATTAATTTCACCGCCGGGACTTGAACACGAGACCTGTGGTACCGAGAGCCATAGCGCTAGCCACTCGGCCACCAGGCCCTCCAGAACAAAAGGACGACGTCTCTTGCCACGTCGCAGTGATGCAAAAGAAGCATGCAGTTGGCGGAGAAACTGTGGCTGATTTCGTTATAAATTTTCCTGCTGGGATGCTTAATCACAGTGGCTAATTCGTATAAGATGGCAACTAGTCATTCACTTTAAAGGATCTTTTTTCCCCATGTTCAATGCTTTTTTATAATTTTCGATGTTTGGTTTTGTTTGTTGCTCTATGGCCATCTTGAGCACACGAGGGGTAAATAGACCTTGACCTATAGTTTAAAGTGGATTCCGAACCACTCACAAACATCCATGTCGCCGCCTGGATTCGAACCTGAAGCCTGTGATACCAAAGGCCAGAGCGTTAGCAACTTGGCTATCAAGGCGCTTTTCGATCAATGAGCAATAATAATATAGAGTAAGCGTCAGGGTTGCCAGTTTAAGGCAAATATGATCCACAGGAGACTTCTACAATAGCCATTGTCCACCGTCAGGAGTGATGCGACTGCTGGTCACTTTTATGGTCAATTGGGCGGGAATGGTCCCATTGTTTACTTGCCTTACAGAGGAAAAATGAGCTTATATTGCACTGTGGAATAGGCTACACCCATTTAGAATGAGTTACAGATATACACTTAAAACTTTTGTAGTTTCACATACTCGATGTTAGTTCGATATTTGCCGACAATCTTTACGGTTGGCCATTACACGAAAGGGAACGTTGTTGAAGTTATTTGAATGGTTGACACGAAGGGAAGAAAAGGATTTTCAAAAGAAATGGTTCATTCTTTTTTTTTTTTTAACTATCAGTAAATATAAATTTAATTCTTTTAACTATTTAGCGTTTATATTCTATCAATAAATTTATGTATTATTTTCCTCTCAAAATGCTTTAAAAATATATTCATTTACAAGAACTTTTTGTAATATTTTATTATATTTCATATGTAGAGATCAGAGTTATAAAGAAAATGTCATATCTTGTATCTATCTATGTATCTTTAGTGAGCACATAGTTAAATAAATGCATGACTTGAGATCAAGAATTTCAGGCATTTCTCGGAATTTTCTGAATCGCTTCGTAACAAGTTTATGTTTTATAATTAAATGTACGCAGAGAAAAGAATGTAGCTTCAACTGGTACGAAAAGGGCGGGAGATGTTTGCTCCATCTTTCCATTCCTTTAGAATAGGGGTTGTGCTCTATTTTATTACTACTCTATGGTTTCGATCGTGTTCTTTATTGTTATAGACCGCCCGATTTGTTATCATACCTTGTTTCATGGAGGCACAAACCCCTGTGAGAAAGCAATGGTTCAACTTCTTCAAATATAACTTCACAAAATAAAATCTCATTGACGATTGTTTTAATTTTCATGGGTAGCACGTGAATTGGAAAATTAAATAATTTGTAATATAAGTTTCAAGAATCGCTTAAATTAATACGTAACTTACATATTACTTAGATACTTAAATGATAAATATTTTAACCCTGTAATTATCCTATTTTTACTTAAAAACATTAAACATTCGGTTAAAAACTTAAATTTAAATTTATTTAAAATTAATTAAATTAAATATAAATTAATTATTTAATTTAAATTTATTTAAAACATTCGGTGTGGACTAATTTTTGAACACACCGAAAGGTCGTCAAAAATTTCTGCTATTTATTTAATTAAATAAGATTATAATTTTTAAAAGCAAATGAGCAAAAAAATTAAAATTAAAAGCTTATTAAAGTCCAATAATTTGGGAATTGTTTTTTTTTTTTTTTTCATTCAATTTCTTTATAAAATAATTTGTAAATGCATAAATGATTAGAAAAAAAAAACCATTGGGTTAAAGCAATAAAGACCCATTTTTTACAGTTTTTAAAAAATAAATTTATCGATTCTCACAGTTTCTTAAATCGTTTTTCTCATCTTTTATTATTATTTCGTATTATTATGTATTTCAAATCATTTATTTGATATTTTTAAAAATTCGCTTTGATTTGTTTGCTACTAAGCCTCGAGTGATACTTCGTGATACACGAGCAATTTTCTAAACTTCAATAATAGTTATATATATATATAAAATATACAATTCAGATTCGACATGCCCTCCCCCTCAACCACCGTAACGTTTAGCTGTAACCGTGACGCATACATTTTTTTTTCGACGGCAAACACACCACAGAATATTTCCTCATATAAAGTGGAAGAAAGTTGGGAGTACATAGTAAGAAAAATAAAACATTCTAAAAAAGGGGGAGAGAGGGTGGAAGAAAGAAAAGTATTGTTTGTCCAGGAAGTAGAACGAGTTAAAGTGAAGAGAGAGGGCACAACTTTCTTAATGGGAAAAAACTGTTTTGAGTGCGGAAGGGGGATAGAAAAGAAAATGAGTTCGGTCCCCTCAGTAGCATCTCAAACCCCCGTATCTTTATATCTTTATAGTCCGGACCACAAAGACAAAAAAACTCCAAACAGACCTTTTCCACTTTTTTGTAATCGTCTTCATTTATATTTATTATACCGTTTTATGCCCACTTAATTTTTTGCTCCTTCTTCCCCCTAGGCACGAAATTATCACTTCTTTAAATGGACAAGGTTTTTTTTTTACCCCTTCTTTGAAAATAAACGTCGACAAAAAATAAATAAATAAATAAATGGTTAATGTTTGCTTCCTTTTTGATAGAAATAGAGCGGATAAAATTAGAAAATGTCATACGCCGTTATTTTTTTTTTTACTCTTAAAGTTTAAAGAAAATTAAAGGGAGGGAGGGATCCTTCACCTTCATATAGAGGAGGGGGGGGACGATATCAGACGATTTGAATTCGGCGTACTTTAAACGAGACACTCGAAATCGAATTCTATCATCTCTTTAAGTCGAATGAAATCAAATTTATTTACGAGATCGATAAAGTAGATATACGAATTTCTTTTTTTTTTTTAAATGTAGAATACATAGTAAAAAAAGGAGTTTCTTTAATATAGAATGCCCTTGCGCCAAATTTTAGTATCGCTCAAAAGGCGCTGATCATTGCCAAAACTGATTAGGATCGTTACTCATACTGCGGCTTTTTTGTGACGCGTTGTCCAGTTTCAACGTGCTTTTGACAATTATGTGTGTTTGCTGGTGCTCGTGCAAGAATTATCTTTTGATTTGTTTGCTACCTATTTCTGTAAGCCTGGAGTGATACTTCTTGATGAACGAAAATTTTTTTCTCAACTTCAATGCTAGTTAAAAAAAAAAAAAAAAATCCAATTCAGATTCGACTCATGTGCCCTTCCCCCCCCCAAACGACCGTACCGTTTAGCTTTAACCGTGACGCATACATTTTGGGTCGATGACACACACACACACCACAGAATCTTTTTCCTCATAAAAAAGTGGAAGAAAGTTGGGAGTGTATAGTAAGAAAAATAAAACATTCTAAAGGGGGAAGGGGTGCTGTGGAAGGAAGTAAAAGCATTATTTGTCCAGCAAGTAGAACGAGTTAGGAGAAGAGAAGTGAAGAGAGAGAGCACAACTTTTCTTAATGGGAAAAAACTGTTTTGAGTGGGAGGGGGAGGGAAGGAAAAGAAAATGAGTTCGGTCCCCTCAGTGTGTTCTTAAACCCCCGTATCTTTATATCTTTATAGTCTGGACCACAAAGACAAAAAAAAAAATAAAAATAAAAAATGAAAACAGACCCTTTCCACTTTTTGCAATCGTTTTCATTTATATTTATTATCTATTGTTCCATTTTTATGCTCACTTTATTTTGCTCCTCTCCTCCTCCCCCTCCCCAGGCGAGAAATTATCACTCCTTTAAATCGACGGTTTTTTTTTTTTTTTTTTTAACCCTCTTTGAAATAAATAAATGGTTAATGTTTGTTTCCTTTTGATAGAAAAATAGCGAATAAAATTAGAATATGCCATACGACGATATTCTTCTTATTTTTTCCTCTTAAAGTTTAAAGAAAATTAAGGGGGGGAGGATGATATCAGACGATTTGAATTCGGCATTCGTTGAGAGATCGAACACTCTGACATCGAATTCTATCGTCTGTTGAAATCGCCAAAAGAAATCGAATTTATTTATGATCCGCATACGTACGTACGCATACATTTTGGGTCGATCGCACACGCACCTCAGAATCTTTCCTCATAAAAAAGCAGAAGAAAGTATATAGTAAGAAAAATAAAACATTCTAAAAAGGGGCCTTAAATGCGATTTTCTTTCCAGAATTTATCATATTTTCATTTGGTACACACCGAAAAATCACCAAAAATTCCTGCTATTTATTTAATTAATTAAAAGTATAATTTTCAGAAGCAAATGATCAGTAAATTATAATTAAAAGCTTCTTAAAGTCCAATAATTTGGGAATCGGTTTTTTTTTTTTTCCATTTAATTTCCTTATAAAATAATTTGTGAATGCAGAAGTGAGTGGGATAAAGAAATGAAATAGCAGCCCATATTTACAGTCTTTTTTAAGTATAAATTTATCGATTCTGATTGTTTCTTAAGTCGTTTTTATTTTATTTTATTATTTTATCCTGTTATACATTTTAAAATTTAACATTTATTTGATGTTTTTAAAATTTTGCCTTTGATTTGTTTGCTACACATTTCAATAAGCCTGGAGTGATACTTTGTGATGCACGAGCATTTTTATCTAAACTTCAATAATAGTTATATATATAAAACAAGTAATATAAAAAAAAAAAAAATTTAAAGTCAATTCCTACTTTTTTTCACTCTACTGCAGAAAGTCCCTAATCAATAATTTTCATTCATTTATTTAAGTTTATCTGGCGCCATCAACTGGTAGATATATGCAACATAAATCTAAAAAAAAACCTAAAATTAATTAATTAAATTTAATTACTGAATTAATATTTGAAAAACCGTATTAACATCCAGTGTCATCCCCTGCAAATTCAAAAGAAATGTATTTGAACTGGAGTGGGTGAATAAAAAGTATTTTATGAACGATTGAAAATTTGAACAAGATATATATAAGGAGAGTGTGAGCTGATAGAAGGAATTGAGAAAATGAAATAAAAAGTAAGTTACATAATTTTCAATAACAGCTAAAAAAATAATCCAGTTTCAGATTCAACACATGCCCCCCTCGCCCCCTCAACTACCCTAACGTTTAGATGTAACCATGACGCATACATTTTTGTTGGTCGATGGCACACACACCACAGAATCTTTTTCCTCATAAAAAGTGGAAGAAAGTTGGAAGTGTATAGTAAGAAAAATAAAATATTCTAAAAAGGGGTGGTGGAAGGAAAAAGCATTTGTCCAGGAAGCAGAATGAGTTGGGAGAAGAGAAGTGAAAAGAGAGAGCACAAGTTTCTTAATGGGAAAAAAATGTTTTGAGTGAGGGAGTAAGGGATGGAAAAGAAGATGAGTTCGGTCCCCTCAGTGCTCTCTTAAACTGCTGTATCTTTAAATCTTTATAGTCCGGACCACAAGGAAGGGGAAAAATGCAAACAGACCCTTTCCACTTTTGTAATCGTCTTCATTTATATTTATTATCTATTGTTCCGTTTTATGCCCACTTTATTTTTTGCTCCTTTCCCACCCCTAGGAGCGAAATTATCACCTCTTTAAATCGACAATTTTTCTTTTTTAACCTTCTTTGAAAATAAACGTCCTCAAAAAAAAAAATAATAATAATAAATGGTTAATGTTTGTTTCCTGTTTGATAGAAAAAGAAGGGATAAAATTAGAAAATGCCATACGACGATATTATTATTATTTTTGTACCCTTAAAATTTAAAGAAAATTAAGGAAGGGGGTGGAGATCTCAAACGATTTGAATTCGGCGTACTTTGAGAGAGCGACACTCGAAATCGAATTCTATCGTCTATTTATGTCGAGAGAAATCAACTTTATTTACGAGTTCGTTAAATCAGATACACGGATTTTTTTAATGTAGAATGCATGGTAAACTTGTAATATAAAAGAAAAAAATTTAAGTCAATTCCTACTTTTTTTTTTTCACTATAATGATAAATGTCCTTTATAAATAATTTTCATTAATTTTTTAAGTTTATCTGGCGCCATCTATTGGTGGATATATGCAACCTAAATCTAAAAAACAACTAAATTTAATTTATTAAATTTAATTACTGAATTAATATTTGCAAAAACTGTATTAAAATCCAGTGTCATCCACTACAAGTTAAAAAAAAAAAATGTACTTGAACTGGAGTGGATGAATATACAGTATTTTATGAACGATTGAAAATTTGAATTATATATAGGGAGAGTGTGAGCTAATAGAAGGGATTGAAAAAAAGAAATCCAGTTTCAGATTCCAGTAATATCCCCCCCCCCAAAACCACCATACCGTTTAGCTGTAAACGTGACGCATACATTTTTGGTGTATGGCGCACACACCACAGAATCTTTTTCCTCATAAAAAAAAAAGGAAGAAAGTTGGGAGTGTATAGTGGGGAAAAATAAAACATTCTAAAAAGGGGGCAAGGTGGGAGGGATGGAAGAAAAGCATTATTTGTCCAGGAAGTAGAACGAGTTAGGAGAAGAGAAGTGAAAGAGAGAGCACAACTTTCTTAATGGGAAAAAACTGTTTTGAGTGTGGGAGAGGATGGGGGGGAAGGAAAAGAAAATGAGTTCGGCCCCTCAGTGTGTTCTTAAACACCCGTACCTTTATATCTTTATAGTCCGGACCATAAAGAGGGAAAAAAAATTTAAAAAAATGCAAACAGACCCTTTCCACTTTTGTAATCGTCTTCATTTATATTTATTATCTATTATTCCGTTTTATGTCCACTTTATTTTTGCTCCTCCTTCTCCCTCCAGGCGCGAAATTATCACTTCTTTAAATCGACAATTCTTTTTTCAACCCCTCTTTGAAAATAAACGTCGTCAAAAAAAATAATAATAATAATAAATGGTTAATGTTTGTTTCCGTTTTGATAGAAAAGAGCGGATAAAATTAGAAAATGGCATACGACGTTATTATTACTTTTTTTCGTAAAGTTTAAAGAAAATTAAAGTGTGGGGAAATTCTTCACCTTCATTGCAGGAGGGCGGGGGGATGATATCAGACGATTTGAATTCGGCGTACTTTGAGAGAGAGATACTCGACATCGAATTCTATCATCTGTTTAAATCGAAAGAAATCAAATTTATTTACGATCCGATAAATTAATTAGATATACGATTTTTTTTTTAAAATGTAGAATAGATGGCAAGTAAGGAGATTCTGTAGTATAATATGCCCCTGCGCCAAACTTCAGTGTCGCGCCAAATTAATTCTCGCCAAAAGGCGATGATCATTGCCAAGAGTGATTAGGATCGTTACTCATACTACGGCAAATCTTTCTTTTGTGACGCGCTGTCAAGTATAATGGTGCTTTTGACCATCATGTGTGTTTGCTTGTGCTCGTGCAAGAATTATCTTTCGATTTGTTTGATACAAATTTCTATACGCCTGGGGTGATACTTTGTGATGTACGAGTATTTTTTCTCAAGTTCAATAATAGATATATATATAAAACAAGTAATATAAAAAAAAATTTTTAAGTCAATTCCTACTTTTATCACTGTATTGCAGAAAGTACTTTATAAATAATTGTCATTCATTTTTTTAAGTTTATCTGGCGCCATCTATTGGTAGATATATGCAAATTAGATCTAAAAAAACTAAAATGAATGAATTAAATTTAATGAATTAATTCATATTTGAAAAACCTGTATTAACATTAATTGTCATCCACTGCAAAATCAAATAGATTTTTTTAAAATTTGATTGGATGTATGAAAAGTATTTTATGAACGACAGGAAATTTGAACAAAGTATATATAGGGACAGTGTGAGCTAATAGAAGGAATTGAAAAAATGAAATAAAAGTAAGTTACATAATTTTCAATAATAGTTATAAAAAAAAAAAATCCAGTTTCAGATTCGACTCATCCCAAAAAAAAAAGAACACCGCAACGTTTAGCTGTAACCGTGACGCATACATTTTGGGTCGACGGCACACACATCGCAGAATCTCTCCTCATAAAAAAGTGGAAGAAAGTTGGGAGTGCATAGTAAGAAAATAAAACATTCTAAAAGAGGGGAAGGGATAGAAGAAAAAGCATTATTTGTCCAGGAAGTAGAACGAGTTAGAAGAGAAGTGAAGAGAGAGAGCACAACTTCCTTAATGGGAGAAAACTGTTTTGAGTGTGGGAGGGTGGAGGGAATGGAAAAGAAAATGAGTTCGGTCCCCTCAGTGTGTTCTTAAACCCCGTATCTTTATATCTTTATAGTTCGGACCCCAAAGACGGAAAAAAAATGCAAACAGATCCTTTCCACTTTTGTAATCGTCTTCATTTATAGTTATTATCTATTGTTCCCTTTTATGCCCACTTTATTTTTGGCTTCTTCCCCTCCTAGGTGCGAAATTATCACTTCTTTAAATCGACGGGTTTTTTTTTTCAACCCACCCCTCTTTGAAAATAAACGTCGTCAAAAAAATAAATAAATAAATAAATAAATGGTTAATGTTTGTTTCCTTTTTGATAGAAAAAGAGCGGATAAAATTAGAAAACGCCATACGACGATATTATTCTTTTTTTTTTTTTTCGTAAAGTGTAAAGAAAATTAAAGGGGAGAGGGATCCTTCACCTTCATATAGGGAAGAGGGGGGCTATCTCAGACGATTTAAATTCGGCGTACTTTTAGAGAGAGACACTCGAAATCGAACTCTATCATCTGTTTAAGTCGAGAGAAATCAAATTATTTACGATTCGATAAATTAGATATAGGATTTTTTTAATGTAAAATAGATGGCAAGTAAGGGGATTCTTTAATATAGAATGCGCTTTCGCCAAACTTCAGTGTCGCGCCAAATTAATTATCGCCAAAAGACGATGATCATTGCCAAGAGTGATTAGGATCGTTTCTTGTATTACGGCAACCTTTTTTTTGTGATGCGCTGTCCAGTTTTCAACGTGCTTTTGACCAGTGTGATTATTTGCTTGTGCTCTGCTTGTACTCGTACAAGAATATTAGAATTTAAAAATTATTAAAAGTATATTTTTATTAATTTTTTTTTACTTCTCCCATGCTACGACATATCTATTGTTCCATTTTATGCCCACTTTATTTTTGCACCTTCCCCCCTAGGCGCGAAATTATCACTTCTTTAAATCGAACGTGTTCTTTTTCCCTCCCCTCTGAAAATAAACGTCGTAAAAAAAAATAAATGAATAATGAAAATGAAAATGACTTTATCACTTCTTTAAATCGAACGTGTTCTTTTTTCCCTCCCCCTCTGAAAATAAACGTCGTAAAAAAAATAAATAAATAAATGAATAATGAAAATGAAAATGACTTTGAAATTTAAATCAAATAAATATGTTACCTAGATAAAAGTTTTGAACGAATTTCATTCTTCTAAAATAATTTTTTTCTTAGTGTTGTGATTTCAATTTCCACCATTGCTTTTTTCTCCCTAATGCAACTGCAAATACTTAAACAGTTATCGTTATTCCTAAAGCAAGAGCTGTACCGACGTTACTCATTTAGCACTACGCAGAGCTTGAAGACGTGCGTGTAGCTTGAAGATAAGCTACGGACGCGAGTAACACTACCCACGCAACGCTCTACGATCGTATTTAGATCGGAACCTATGGCTTAAAGTGGAATAAGAACCACTACAAACATCCATGGCACCGCCGGGACTTGAACTCGAAGACAGTTATAATGAGCGCCAGAGCTTTAGCCACTCGACCATCAGATCTCACTTTTTTTCCGCTATTGTATTATATTATAATTTTTATTATATATGAAAAATGAAATAAAAGTAAGTTACATAATTTTCAATAATAGTTAAAACAAGTAATAAAAAAAAAAATTTTTTTTTAAAGTCAATTCCTACTTTTTTCCCCATTATACTGCTGGAGGGGGAGGGAGGGGGGTGCTCAGACGATTTAAATTCGGCGTACTTTGAGAGAGAGACACTCGAAATCGAATTCTATCATCTGTTTAAGTCGAACGAAATCAAATTTATTTATGAGTTCGGTAAAGTAGATATACAGATTTTTTTTTGTGTGTGTAGAATACGTGATAAACAAGTAATATAAAAAAAAGTAATAAAAAAAAAAAAACTTTTTTTTAAAATCAATTCCTACTTTTTTCACTCTATTGCAGAAAGTCCTTTATAAATAATTTTCTTTCATTTTTTTAAAGTTTGTCTGGCGCCATCTATTGGTAGATATATGCAACTTAAATTTAAAAAACTAAAATTAATTCATTAAATTTAATGAATGAATTAATATTTGAGAAAACTGTATTAACATCAAGTGTCATCCACTACAAGTTCAAAACAATTTATTTCAACTCGAGTGGGTGCATGAAAAGTATTTTATGGACTATTGAAAATTTAAACAAGATATATATAGGGAGAGTGTGAGCTAATAGAAGGAATTGAAAAATAGAAATCCAGTTTCAGATTCGACTCACCCCCCCTTCCACACCAAAGTTTAGCTGTAACCGTACATTTTGGGTCGATGACACACACACCACAGAATCTTTTTCCTCATAAAAAAGTGGAAGAGAGTTGGGAGTGTATAGTAAGAAAAATAAAACGTTCTAAAAAGGGGTGGTGGAAGAAAAAAAGCATTATTTGTCCAGGAAGCAGAACGAGTTGGGAGAAGAGAAGTGAAAAGAGAGAGCACAAGTTTCTTAATGGGAAAAAAATGTTTTCAGTGAGGGAGTAAGGGATGGAAAAGAAGATGAGTTTGGTCCCCTCAGTGCTCTCTTAAACTGCCGTATCTTTAAATCTTTATAGTCCGGACCACAAGGAAGGGGAAAAAATGCAAACAGACCCTTTCCACTTTTGTAATCGTCTTCATTTATATTTATTATCTATTGTTCCGTTTTATGTCCGCTTTATTTTTTGCTCCTCGTTGCCCCCTAGGCGCGAAATTATCACTTCTTTAAATCGACAATTTTTCTTTTTAACTTTCTTTGAAAATAAACGTCCTCAAAAAAGGGGGTGGGGTGGAAGAAAAAAGCATTATTTGTCCAGGAAGTAGAACGAGTGAGCAGAAGAGAAGTGAAGAGAGAGAGCACAACTTTCTTAATGGGAAAAACTGTTTTGTGTGTGGGAGGAGGGAGGGGGATGGAAACGGAAAAGAAAATGAGTTCGGTCTCCTCTGTGCTCTCTCAAACCCCGTATCTTTATATCTTTATAGTCCGGACCACAAAGAGGAAAAAAAAATTTAAAAAAAATGCAAACAGACCTATCCACTTTTTGTAATCGTCTTCATTTATATTTATTATCTATTGTTCCGTTTTATGCCCACTTTATTTTTTGCTCCTCCTTCCCCCTCCAGGCTCGAAATTATCACTTTTAAATCGACGGGTTTTTTTTTTTTTCCAACCCTCTTTGAAAATAAACGTCGCCAAAAAAAAAAAAAAATGGTTAATGTTTTTTTTTCCTTTTGATATAAAAAGAGCGGATAAAATTAGAAAATGGCGTACGACGCTATTATTATTTATTGTTTTATTCGTAAAGTTTAAAGAAAATTAAAGGGGGGGGATCCTTCACCTTCATATCGGGGAAGGGGGAGCGATCACAGACGATTTGAATTCGGCGTACTTTGAGAGAGACACTCTCGAAATCGAATTCTATCATCTGTTTAAGTCGAGAGAAATCAAATTTATTTACGAGTTCGATAAAGTAGCTATACCGATTTTTTTTTTTTTTTTTTTTTTTTTAATGTGGAATACATGGTAAACAAGTAATATAAAGAAAAAAATCCTACTTTTTACTATAGTGAAAAAAAGTACTTTATAAACGTTTTCATTCAATTTTTTAAGTTTATCTGGCGCCATCTATTGGTAGATATATGCAACTTAAATCTGAAAAAACACTAAAATTAATTAATTACATTTAATGAATGAATTAATATTTGAAAAAACTGTATTAACATCCAGTGTCATCCACTACAAGTTCAAAAGAAATGTATTTGAACTAGAGTGGATGAATAAAAAGTATTTTATGAACGATTGAAAATTTGTAACAAGATATATATAGGGAGAGTGTGAGCTAATAGAAGGAATTGAAAAAAAGAAATCCAGTTGCAGATTCGAATATCCCCCCCCTTCTCAACCACCGTAACGAAAAAGAATGGATAAAATTAGAAAATGCAATATGATATTATTATTATTATTATTATTATTTTGTTAAAGTTTAAAGACAATTGCAGGGGGAAGGAATCCTTCACCTTCTTAGGGGGAGGGGAGGGACGATCTCAGGCGATTTGAATTCGACGTACTTTAAAAGAGACACTCGAAATCGAATTCTGTCATCTCTTAAGTCGAATGAAATCAAATTTATTTACGAGTTCGATAAAGTATAGTAGACATACGGATTTTTTTTTCAATTCCTACTATCAATACACACTCTTTCTATATATATCTTGTTCAAATTCTCAATTGTTCATAAAATACTTTTTATTCCTCCACTCAAGTTCAAATACATTTTTTTTAACTTGTAGGGGGTAACACTGGATGTTAATACGGTTTTTCAAATATTAATTCAGTAATTAAATTTAATTAATTAATTTTAGTTTTATATGGGAGAAAGAAATTACTCTTCTATAAGATTAGGAATAAATACCGTCAGTGGAGAAGCGTGTAGATCGCTGGAAAAAAGATTTCTTTTCAGATTCTTTTTTCATTCTGGTCTGAGTCAAGGAGGGAACAAAATGGAAAATGATACATGTGAATAAATGAGTGAGAGAGATGGAAAGTGTGTGTGAGAGAGAGAGAAAGTGTGTGAAAAAGAGAGAGAAAATTTGATGTTAATATAGTTTTTTCAAATATTAACTCAGTAATTAAATTTAATTAATTTTATTTAGGTATTTTTTACATTTAAGTTGCTTATATCTACCAATAGATGGTGCCAGATAAACTTAAAAAATGAATGAAAATTATTTATAAAGGACTTTCTGCAATATAGTGAAAAAAAGTAGAAATTGACTTAAAATTTTTTTTTATATTACTTGTTTTTAAAATGTAGAATACATGGCAAGTAAGGGGATTCTTTAATATAGAATGGCCCTGCCGCATACTTTAGTATTGCCTCCAAATTAATTATCGCCAAAAGGCGATAACCATTCCAAAAGACCGTTACTTGTATTAGGGCAACCCGTTTTGTGACAAGTTGCCCAGTTTTAAAAGTGTCTTTGATCAATGTGTGTGTTTGATTGTGCTCTGCTTGCACAAGAATATAAGAATTTAAAAATGTATTTATATCAAAAATTTTTTTCTTCTCCCCTGCTATAACCTGGTATAGCAGGGGAAAAAAAAAAAGGGAGGAGGGGGGAATCTGAACATCACAAAAACGGGGAACCAGAGAGGTTTGTTTGGTTTGTCGCTCTACAGTCCTTTTGTACACACTTTGGACTATTTAAACCGGGACCTACAGTTTGACGTGGATTCTGAATCACTCACAAACATCCATGCCACTGCCAGGATTCGAATCTGAAGCCTGTGGTACCAAAGGCCAGAACGTTAGCCGATTGGACCAGAAGGGAGGACATTTGGCAAATATGGCAAAAACAGGGGGGGGGTGAGTGGAAATAGTTGAAGGGGCATTTTATATCAAAGTTGACTCGAATTACAAGGGAAGGCAACTTAAAAATGTATTAATTATTTTCAAAAATGCATTGTGTCACATTGCTTAAAACCACTGTTCGCAACACATACAAGCTCCGATGAAACAACACAATTTCCTATAACACATCATTGCTCCATTAAATGATGGTGGAAAATAATGAGCTTTTTCAGAAATCAATTTTATTCAAGGACAGCTCTTAAAAATATTAAAATAAATTATTTTTCTTAGAAAAATAGTGAGTTTTTTCAAGTGTTTTTATGAATACCCTGTTTTTTAAGTTTTTTTTTTTGTTTTGAATATTAATGGACTTCGTGTTATATTTATTTATTACACGAACAACTCATCAACGGTGATGAGGGGAGGACATTGGTTCAATCACCAACCTGACATACACAGTGGCTGTCAAAGTGAGTGGACAACTTCTTGAGACAGTACTTACCCATGTCCACTGCTGACAACAATCATGCAATGGGTACATCCCTGGCAAGTCTTTCTGCAGTATCGCGAAAATAATATCTATTTCCCCTTAGCTATGTTGCACTAACACGGATCATTGTTGACAGGGCAAGTACAACAGGAATGGAACTCCATCTCTCAAAAGCACAAAAGGCACTATGTATGAGCGCTTACATTGAAAAGCGTAGAGAATACCATCCTTTCCCATTTGAAACGGCACTTCTAGAGTATCGGGGACTTTGAAATTTAAATCCAATAAATTTGTTACCCAGACAAAAGCATTTCCTGAATTTCATTCGTCTAAACTTTTTTCTTGGTGTTGAGATTTCATTTTCTACCATTGTTTTTTTTTTTTTTTTCTTAATGCAGCTGGCAAATATTTAGACAGTTATCTTTATGCAATGAGCAAGGGCTGCATCGACGTAACTCATTTAGCACTATCCAGGGGGCCCGTGTAGCTTCAAGACATACTACGGACGCGAGTAACACTACTCCCCTCAACGCTCTACGTTCCTATTTAGACCGGAACCTATGGTTTAAAGTGGATTTCGAACCACTATAAACATCCATGTCATCCATCCGTGTCCATCCATTCATACTCTAAGGTTTTGTCTGGAGAAGTGTTCGACTTGTATGGTGAAGCAAAGTAATCTGTTTATCTTGCAAATATCTACTATTACTACATCTACAGCACACCCTATTACTGTGCCTAGACCAGAGTTGTGGGGAAATGATGTGGAGGAGAAGTTTGATTGGGTCCCGGTCATATGAGGTCGGGATCTACGGCTTAAAGTGGATTCCCGAACCTCTACAAACATCCGTGACACATTCGAACCCGAAGCCTCTGGTACCGAAAGCATAGCGTTAGCCTTCGGCCTTCAGGCCTCACTTTTTTGCACCCCATTGTATTATATTATAATACAATGGGGCAATTATATATGAAAAATATAATAAAGATTATAATACAATATTATGGTGGAAATACAATATCTATAATACCAAATGCGTACCTGCAAATACAATATCTACAATACAACGTATAATATGATACAATACCAAAGTAAGTTACGTAATTTTGATTTGGTTTGCCGCTCTACGGTCATCTTGTGCACACTTTAGACTAAACAGACTACAGTTTAAAGTGGATTCCGAACGACTACAAACCGCCGGGACTCGAACCTAGCTAGCCACTCGGTCATTTAGGCCCCTACATAATTTTGGAGAGAATTTACTATGCTACAGTATGTGCATTCTTGAATAACAATTGTTTGACTCCATCAGCCCCGAATCAAAAGAATCGCCTTCTCGTTCTGCGTCTAAAGATAGCCCTTTCTCACCGGGGAAAGGAAGGCCACCTGTTGCGCGTCTCGTGCTGTCGCGATGGCAAATGGGTGGGAGGCATGCTGGAAAAAGGGTTGTGTAGAAAGACGGCATTCAGCGAAAGAATGGGATAAATGAGTCTTGGTGATGGAAGATGATTATTTGGGGTGCTTTCATTCAATAAAGATGAAATATCTTTAGTATAATCCAACTGTTTGAAACTCTCTGCAAGAATTGTCAATCATTTTCTGGCCATAATCCATTAATGATACATTAAAAATTCTTAAAATTTCAAAAACAGGGTAGTTAATCGCTGCGTATTATCTGTAATTTTTTTTTTCATTAAGTATCACAACAATAAGTTTTATGTAACTGCCATTTAAAAAAATTTTTTTGCATGCGAAAATCGATAGAACGTTGAGCGACAAAAAAAAAAATTAAACAATCTTTTCAGTGGAAACTTAACAGGAAGAATGGAAGTGAGTGCTAATTTTTACAAAAGTAAACAAAATTCAACTTAAAAAAGAGCAAAAACTGTTTCAAAATTAGGTATTGCTTTCAAATGATATCAGAGTTAGATTCGTTAAATTTGGATGGTCCTCACAATTGCAATTGGTTTCCTTTCTGTAGGAGCCTTTATGAAACGTTCCAGTTATTTTTAAGCTATTAATTAGCTAACTTTAGAGTGATGAATTTTATTTTGCATTTATGCGTTTCATAGCCGGGAAAAATTGCCTTTGTATAAATCTATAAACCATGTGGAGCAATAAATCCCTGGACTAACTACTAAAGCAACAAATTTTTAGTAAACGTTTTCCTCGTCATCAACATAGTCCTTTACAAATACTATAAAATCGCTCCGATATTTTTTTAATTTTTTTATACTGGCCTTGTAGAACAATATAACTTAAAATAGGCATTAGTTTCAGCAATTACTTCTTCACTGAGTCAAATGTTTTCCATGGGGCATCTTTTTAAAGTCCTCGAACAGTCAAAAACCGTTGAGAGCCGAATCTGAAGAATACAGTGGATGTAAAGCCCAATTCATGCAATTTGGCCATCGTGACCATCGACTTGTAGCACGATGCATTGTCTGGGTGAAAGAGCATATTTTCTCCTTCAAATGGGGTCTTTTACTTACGATTACAGTCTTCAAACATTCCAGTAACGCTATGTAATATTAAGCATTGATAATTTTTACCTTTTCAAAGTAGTCCATGAATATTATAACATACGTCCAACTACGACTAAAAAATATTATCAATTGTTGCCTCTTTAGTCGCTTTGAATAGCTTTCATAAATTACTCTCCACTCAGCTGACGGCCGATTTCATTCAAGTATACTACTGGATACATGATCACATACTGACGTACCTTATTCCAACAGTGGCAACAGTCTTTGTTCCATTGTGAGCAAACGTGGCAACCATTTGAAAAAAAAAAGCTTTTTCATGCCCAAATGTTCATGGAATATAGTGTAAAGACTACCAATAACATCTCAATAAGTTCGTGACTCTCAAGAATTTAACTTGAGAGCAGATTTTCTACAACCTGTAGTTTTTCATTTGGGACACCATCCATCCTATAATCTAACAACGGTAGAAAATTTGTGAATGATGTGCTGAACAGCTTAAAAGTGTATTGTTTGGAACTTCATTTGATTCATGACAGACCTCACAAAACCATGATCGAAAGAGCTATTTGAAAAATATGCTGTGGGCTTGATGCGAAATGTTGAAGTGGGAAGAATACTTTTCGTTCAGTTAATGAAAAATATATTTATCAATCCGGAATGGAATCAAAAAGAACACCGTAAGAGAATATATATATACCTTTGTCTTTGTATATACCTTTGTCTATTATATACTTTTGACTAAAGACAATATAATAACAGAGGTATATTATATTGTCTTTAGTTACATTGCTAAAGTGGATCTCACAAAGTCTTATCTTCCCCAAGAAGATTTACAAAAAAAATGAAAAAACATGCATATTGAGGAAAAATTGTAAAAAAAAGTAATAGAAAGCCAGATTCCGAATTCTAGGAGAACTTTAACTCCCCGTTACTTGATTACCACTTGTTTCTTCCTCTATACAATGATATGTAGATTTTCAGTATGGTTTTAAACATTTCAAATTGAACATGAAAACATAACGTTCTAATTCTAAACGGGCAACCCATACCGATTTTATAGATATTTTCCCATCAGAAATGCATTTCATTATTATTTATTTGAATTTTTTTTTCAATTTGGAATCGGGCCCTCTTTTTCTCTCATCCCTTTTCAAACCGCAACTTGCGAGTGCAGCCATTTAACGGTCCGGTGACATCATTTTATCAAAGAACGTTCTCCGCTATCCTTCAACCGGAAGTTCCCTTTCCTCGGATTAAGAACAAAAAACGGCATCGATTATGCACGTTTTTCCTGGCAATGGATATCCAGGTAGGCCGCGGACGGCATCGACCCACCGCCTGCTCCTGACGTCTTCTCAATAACTCCCCCGCACTCATCGCAGAGTCCAACTACTTTTAGCGGAAATCGAAGACCAAGAAAGCGGGTAATCTTAACTATGGTGATCGCAAATGTCCTGCGGCTATATCCTGCGTTTGCAGTTGATGGTGCTGCTGTGAATGCATTGCTGGAGCAGAATTAAAATGGAAGGAGATGTTGGGCAAAAAATTGTTCGACTTCTGGATTCTTTTTATCCACTTCTACCCTCAACCGTCTACTACTACCTCGTCTACCCGCTCTTTATGTCCTACCATTTTTGCTAATGGATCTAGAAGAATTGGTAACATGTTTTTCTGTTCTAATGCAGCTGACAAAAGCTTAGATAGTTGCATTCGATGCCTTAAGGTAAGCGCTTCACCGATACTCACTTAACACTGCCCAGGGGCGCGTGCAACTTGAAGATAAGCTACGGACGCGGAGTAGCAATGCCCTCGCAACGCTCATGTTAGACAGGGACCTACCGTTTAAAGTGGATTCCGAACTACTACAAACATCCATGGCTCCGCCGGAATTCGAACCCGAAACCTACGGTATCAAGCGCCAGAGCGCTAGCCACTCGGCCATTCAGGTCCAGAATTGGCAAAACTAAATTTAATGACTTTTATGAAACTCGTCTATCTTTAGAATCAGTTTTTTGTACTAGCAAAGGATATTTTACGATTTTAAAGATGCACTATGTGCGCTCACTTAAAAGACATCATGAATTTTCCTTCCAAAGATACGTAGATACTATAAAAATAACAGTACCAGATAGCAAAGTTTTACAAATCGAACACTCGACTAAGAAAGCGGTGGTCTTAACTATGGTGATCGCAAATATCCTGCGACTACTACTACTGTATCCTACCTCGCAGTTGATGGTGCTGCTGCGAATGCATGGAACGGGAATTAAAATGGAACCCCAGGGGTAGGGTGTCTGTCAAAAAATACTCCGGATTTTGTTTTTTACCCACTTCTACTGGGGGACGGTTGGATCCACCTCCCCGTGGTGCCCCCTGGTGACGTCACTTAAGACGGCCAAGAGATCCAACATCTCCCGTGGGGACACTCATTCGGCACGCTCCATAGTGTGTCGTTGTTCCCTGGGTGTATATCAAGCTAAGTCGAGGGCAGCCAATTAAAGGCGGGGGTGTTGCACTTATTGCATGCCACCCTATCCTTAGAGTCGGATAAGGCTGTATCGTCTTTAGCAGGGGAGGGTGCTGTCGTGCGACCTGGTTATTCAGTTTTTTCGAGAGACTTCGGCCAGGACGGGTTAACCTTTATAGACTTACCCACTTCTACCACAATCGTCCACTACTACCTCGTCTAAACACACTCGCTAATGGATCGAGAAGAATTGGTAAAATGTTTTTCCTGCAGCTGGCAAACGCTTAGACAATTGTCTTCGATGTCTTAAGTCAAGCGCTGCACCGATACCCACTCAGCATTGCCCAGAGGTGCGTGTAGCTTGAAGATAAGCTACGGACGCGGAGTAACAATGCCCTCGCAACGCTCATGTTAGACAGGGACCTACCATTTAAAGTGGATTCCGAACTGCTACAAACATCCATGGCGCCGGGATTCGGAACCCGAAGCCTATAGTATCAAGCGCCACAGCGCTAGCCATAGGCCATTTAGGTTCCAGAATTGATAAAATAAATTTAATGATTTTATGGAACTCGTCTATCTATAGAATCAGTTTTTGCACTAGCAAAGAATTTTTTTTACCATTTTAAAGATGTAATAAGTGTGCGCTTACTTAAAATACATCATGAAATTTCATTCCAAAGATACATATATACAGGGTGAATATAATTAAAAGTCACACTTTAAAAATGCTTTAAAAAAAAAGAACCATTCGTAAGCTGGAATTAACTGAATTAAAACCGGAATTAAAAATGGAACGCCAGGGGTGGTGTGGCCAAAAAAAATGTCAAGTCTTGACTCAGATTCTTTTTTTTTTTAGCCCATTTTACCTCAACCGTCTGCTATTACTACCTCGTCTACCCACACTTTCTCGTAATTTTAAGTTCTACGATCTTTGCTAACGGATGTAGAAGAATTGGTAAACTAAACTTAATGGGTTTTATGGACCTCGTATTTATCTATAGAATCAGTTTTTGCACTAGCAAAGAATTTTTTACGATTTTAAAGATGTAGTATGTGCCCTCACTTTCCAGGACATATGAAATTTCAATTTTTTTTGTCTTTTTTAGGTTGTTGACATTGTCGTTGACATCTAAGTGAAATTTCACGTCAAAATATTCATTAATGTTTGAGTTACGCTTGGCTTTGTGAGACGCTAAAACTGATTCAGGCGATTTTTAAAATGTCTGAATGAATGAGCAAAAGAACTTGCATTCTATTTTGTTTGCGGAAACGTATAGAATGTTGCAGACTAACGGCCAATGATTTTTAGCGTGCATTGAGGATTGAAAAAAAAGTTGGCATAAGTGAATTTCGTCTGGAGGATTAGTTTGAAGGCGATGAAATAAATTTGGAAGAATAAATAAAAGAGTTTTTGAAAAAAAAAATAAAAATTGGTCTTTGTTTTTGAGCACAGTAGTATACTATAAAAATAACAGTACCAGATAGCAAAGTATTACAGAATTGCTTAAATCAGGCAAAAAAAAGAAGTACATTTTAAGCACAAAGATGTTCTATTTGTAATCCATTAAATCCTGTTTGTTCTTAATAATCGAATAACTTCTAAAAGATCTTCTTTCATGATAGATTCAAAATAGCTTTTTTGGAAGTGTCAGTGATGAGAAAAGTCTCTTGGTTTGTTGCTAAAACAAACCAGGAGACTTTAAGAAATTTTGCCTTCAAGAGATTTTAAGAGGTCACTGCTTTGCTATCGATTGTTAGGCCTCTGGTCTTTGGTGTCACAGGCTTCAGGTTCGAATCCTGACGGCGGCATGGATGTTTGTGAGGGAGTTCGGAATTCACGTTAAACTGTAGGTCCCTGTCTAATTAGCCTAAAGTGTGCAAAAATCACCATAGAGCGACAAACCAAACAATCTTGCTACTGATTGTATATTTAGACATGTAATACTTTTTAACATTGCATTTTAACATTCATTACTAGTATTTTTGAAAATGAAAATTATTTTCACACAAGAATATGCAATCAGATTTTTAAACTGACTCCCCGACTTAGGCTTCTATCAGCTCCCCGACTTCGGCCCTTCTCAGCAGTCTGGTTAAATATCTGAGTTTCAGAATTGAGTGTAATTCAATATCTTAATAATCAAAAGTATTTATTAAGTTAAATAAAAGTAATCTGTGTTATTGCCAGAATTATTAGAAATATAAACCAGAAAAAATTAAAAGCAGAATTACCAAAAAAAAAAAATCATCAGCAGATTAAAAACTAAAAGGTCTATAAATCACAGACATCGTGAATCTTAACAAATGTCTCCCATGTGCAATATTTAACAATTGTTTTTCATTTCAATCCCTTTTTCAATTCCTTCATTAGCTCACACTCTCCCTATATGTATCTTGTTCAAATTTTCAATCGTTCATAAAATACTTTTATTCCTCCACTCAAGTTCAAATACATTTTTTGAGACTTGTAGTAGATGACACTGGATGTTAATACAGTTTTTTCAAATGTTAATTCAGTAATTAAATTTAATTAATCAGTTTTAGTTTTATATGGGTGAAAAAAAAATTCTCTTATATAAGATATTTAGCAGAATATAAACTTAGGAATAAATACCGTCAGTGACGAAGCGTGTAGATATCTGAAAGAGATTTCTTTTTTTCAGATACTTTTTACATTCTGGGTTCTAGTCTGAGTGAAGGAGGGAACAAATGACTTAATAAAATAAATGAAAATTATTTATAAAAGACTTTCTGCAATAGAGTGAAAAAAAAAGCAGGAATTGACTTAAATTTTTTTATATTACTTGTTGAAATCGAAATTCACTAATTACATCTAAATTATACACAAATGATAACTTTGTTTACTTGAACGATCTGAAATAGGAGTATCTGTTTAATACTAAATAAGTTTCTATTTTAAATCTATGCCAATAACTACTTTAATCAGAAAAAAAGACAAGTATTATTTGTACTGCAAATACAAAGTAGGATAAATTATGCACGCTTCTTAGTAAGATTATTGCAATCATGAATCACAAATTGACAGTCTACATTTATTTTACAAATCCATTTCTTTTTTACAAAACATTTATTTTTTTACGAAATATAGATTCTTACCGAAGTGTAATAAAATGGAACAAGAAAATAATAATTTTTTTTTTTTTTTTTTGGATGAGGGCAATCTTTAAAAAAAAAAAAAAAAAAAAAAAAAACTTTCAGAAAGACTCAATTAAAATGGTAGTACTATATCGTACTTAAAAAAGTATAAGAAAACAATTCTTTTTTAAAAAAAAGGCATTTAATAAAAGTAAGTAAAAGTGTTAAAATAAAAAATATTTTTAAGGAAAAAAAAATAGTATTTGAAAATAAATATTCTCACATTTTTTTTTTTTTTTTTTTTTGCTGAAAAAACAAAGGCAAGTTTTATTATTTTTTTCCTTTTCTGACTCTACAAAGAGAATTTTCTTTTTTAAAAACAGTTTTCATTTTTGTGTTGAGCCGTTCTTTTTTAAGGCGGAACTCGTACTGATATGGATTCGAAAATGGCTCTGCTTTTGAACAAAAGAAAAGTGAGAAAAAGGTGACATAAAATAGTGTTCGGGTTATATTAACGCTTTAAAAGTTCCTTTATTTTTTATAACAATAAAGCTGCGCTTTTTTTTTCTGAGCACCGATATCTGATCTCTGCCTCAAATCCCTTTTTTTTTCTTGCCTTTTTACTTTTATTGACCTATTAGTAGAAAAAAATATTTAGAGAAATGATAGAAAGCGTACCAAAAAGATTTTGGCTGTATTTTTAGATTTCACGATGCCCTAAAAAACCAGCCAAAACTACTTTTATCTGACGGGTTATGCGCGCAGATAGCGTCTGATAATGATAGCGTCTATAACATGCGCAGATAGCGTGCAGATATGTCGATGCTAGAATTCGCTGACGGCATTTGATGTAATCACTGCCTTCAGAAACGAGAAGATTCGATGACTATTGTGACAAACTGTTGTAAACTAATAGTGTAAACTATTGTAAACAAACGAACTAACTGTGTAAAACTATTCTAACTAAACTATGTAAGCTATTGTATACAAACAAACTAACGTGTAAAACTATTGTAACTAAACTATACAAACTATTGTAAACAAACAAACTTTTGTAAAACTATTGTAACTAAACTATGTAAACTATTGTAAACAAACAAATTAACTGTGCAAAACATTTTGCATCTGCTTGGTGGACATTTTTCGGGTTTTCTCCCATACGGCACGCCATGCGGAAATATTAACCCTAAAAATTCTCACGGAAGGCACTGTCCTACCCTCAACACCCATCGGTGAACTCGTCGGGCCCCACCGATGTTTCGACCTCACCTTTAACTGATAGGGGAATGCGTAACCCAAGGAACAAAAGTGAGATGTAGAGAAAGGAAAACAGACTTGAATGTGATTGGGACTACTTGTGTGACACATTTCATATAGATAGGTAGTTTATTGGGGGTTTCTGGGTTTTCTCCCATAAGATATGCAGACAAGGGAGAAGAGCAGTTAACCCTAAAAGTTCTATATTCCTTATGCATAGTTACAAAAAGAAAAAGAACTTGCAGGATATCTTAAAAATCTGGATAGTTACTTTATCTGCTAATTAGAAACGAATTAATTACTTTCTATTGATAATTATGAAAATGTGTCCTTACTGATAAAAATTGTTGTGATATAGCAGTCAGTGACTTGAAAATGATCCGTATTTGAAAAGGATAAAACTTTCATCACTATTGCGTCAGAGGTAAAAACAAACATGTTCACTGCTTAGAGTAAAACAAACATGACAGATCGAATCGTTTTTATAAATAGCCAAGAACATTTATCTAATACACCAGATTCTTCCAGATAGCGTTCTTTGGGATGTAAGGAAATCTGTCAAAAACTGGAAGATCTCTTAATAATATAAAATAGATACATTTTTTATATGGATATAGTTCAAAAGTAAGTTACAAAATTATCTGCTAAGTATACGAATTTTAAACATGTATAACTAAATATGTAATGATCCTCCTAAAAGAATCTAAAAATTTCGAAGGTTGATTAAAATTTAGGACAATCCTTCTTCGAGGAAAAACGATCTGATTTTACTAAAAGCATTATGTACAGAATATTCTAGTGTTGTAAAGAAAAACATGTTGTTTTCTTTAGTAAATTGATTTTTAAGTTCGTAATATCTGACACCTTGGCAAGTAAATTATAGCATTGGTATCCTCTCCTTATCGAGAGTTGTCATAAATATCGAAATTAAAGCATAGGAAGTCAGTTGGAAAAAGAGCTTTTGACTGGTAGGAGCGATGTTTGCGCGTTTGAGTTTTAAATATTTTTTTGTTATTCTTTTGAAATGGTTATTAATAAAGAGGTTGATTATTAATATCTGAAATTTATAAGGAATTTCAATTTTACATTGCTTTAGATTAAGCAGTCCATTCATGAATAAAATAAATTGTATTTCAGTTTTTACTTTGAATGTTGTGCAGTCCTATTTTTGAAAATATTTTATTTACGTTTTTAATATTGAATTCTATCAATTTTCAAAAGCTCAAGTCGGAAAGAGTTCTTCTGCTGTAGCCACATTCGCTAAAGATTTTTTTTCTTTTATAAATTCATCAGTAAATATATGATTGATTTTATTTATTCGACGAATCGTTTCTGAGGGCCTCTTTCTATCAGTAGATATTCTTTGAAAATTTGTTAACTTAGTATTAAATGAAATATTTAATTTGCTCTCTTTGAAAGTCACGCCAAAAGCCCTGGATTGACAAAAAAATTTTTTTTTTTTTTTTTTTTTAACATATGAGAGCACCTAATTTTCACACTTTGCAAAAATAAATAAATAACTAAAATAAAAAAAAAAAAAAAAAAAAAAAAAGTGAATGTGAAATTTCGGACATTTTTCCCCCTCGGAGATTTTCTCTCCTGAATTTCCGGTTTTCCGGGAAGATTTATCTGTCATCGCATCCAGTTCTGCCACAAGCGGAAACATTTTCTGAAAAGCGGAGCGTCCTTGAAGAATCCCAGAAATAGATGCACAGAATACGAAACCGCAGTTGGAGTGGAGTTTCCCTTCGCGTAAAGTCGATTTCAGGATAAAACATATTTTTTGCTCAATAATTTTGTACGCAACTAAAATAAATGTCGGTCATTCGTCTTTTAAAGGCTCATCAGATCTAAAGAATAGAAAATGAATTCGTGTTTGGATTCCGTGCTATGAAAACCACCACCTACACTGCCAGATGGTTTTCAAAAGCAGATAAAAGCGCATGAGGGACGAATGGCTTTCGCGAACCCATTAAAAACCAGTTTGACAGAAAAGCATGTATTTCGCCCGCGCTCCTGTTTTTACCTCACCAAAGCAATCTGCCAAACTAGAAAAATTTCATGATAAATTTCTCTTACCTTTCCAGTTCAACGGAATATTAAGAATGAGATATCCAAAATGACGAGAAGTAGAGAGTTAATTAAAAGACTTACACTTTTATTTAATGATGACATGACACACAAAATAATAGACAAACAGACACAAAAACCGCATCTATCACGGATGACTACTAACCAGAACGTTTCAAAGTCCAGAGAGAGAAAGTTCTATACCGAAGCACAGTACAGTTAAGCAATCCGGGGTCTTTTGGACCTGGTGTAGGCTTTCTTGCCCCAGGAGGATTAGTAACATAGTTATTAAACAAATTCCAAGCCATTGACTTTTAGGTCATTAAGCAATTATAACTCTTATAGTCATATTCATAATCCGATGAAATTTTAACTGCATCTTTTAATTGATGCTATGATGTATGAAATGAACCAAAAGACTTCCGATATATTCATTGAGAGATGAGTTATTTAAATTCTTATTTAAAAATTTTACTGTTTTTTTTCTTGCATTTTTGCTCTTAATTATTCGATTATCCGTCAATCAGATATACTTTAGAACAGTATCATTTTTATAGTTCAATGCATTCATAATGGATATATCCACATTACAGGTCAATGTGATATGTTTTACACATTCTTTTAATTAAGAGTGTTACACAAGTTAGGGCCATAAATGCATGTTGTCTTGATTAAATGTCGTTCATGGAAGTGAATTAAATTATTTCTCAAAAATAATGACGCGACGTTTAACTGCCATATTTATTAAAATTTGCTAAGATAGCATTGCACAAGTGCAACACATAACACACAATAACACAATTATATAACAATTATTTAGCTAATTATCTTAAACGCAGTTCGTTTAAGCCGGTTCGTTCTTTGTATTGTCCGCACTGCTTGGAACTCTTCACTCCACACCGCCCACTGCCTTTCTCTCTCTCCCTCTTCTATGGTCAGTTCCAAAGTCTAACGGGGTAACAAGGGGAAAAAATAATTAAACGTGCAAAGTCAAACGACAGGGACAACCCATCCTTGAAAGGGTCATCTATCAACCTTGAACCTTTCTCCTCCGTGCTAATTGTCCGTTTTACAATGTGTAATGGAAGACATGGTTGATCCTTACTAGAGTGTTTACGTAAAGTGTTGTTGTTATCTTGTCCATGGATTTAAAATATTATTATTAAAGTCAGATCAAGTCAAAAGTCTTCACGATAGCGGCCGCTAGCAACGGCACCGCTTCACTATACAGGACCTCTCTTAAGTTGGCCTCGATTGGCACCCTACCCAATTGCAATGCATGGGGGTGAGTGTTGGGCACTCTAGAATGTGCTAAGTGTTAGAAAGCGTTGGGGCAATTTCTACAGGGGATGCATTCCCTGGTCTTGTCTGGGAGAATCTTCATCCCTCTATAGTGATTAGTTCTGAGTCTGCTAATACCTGATGTCAACTTCCTAAGGCAGTTGAAATCCATTATGAGTGGCTTCTTGAAGTTATGAGGGAATGAGTCGGCTTTTTGGCAACTGCGTTAGCATTAGCTGGCTTCTTTGGCTAAAGAGTCAGCGCATTCGTTGCCCTCAATGTTGACATGTGCAGGAATCCATTGCAGATGACAGGATTTGCCTCTACAGTGAAGAGTCTCGAGCAGAACATTTATCGCAGAAGTGATGTTAGTATCACCGTTTTTAATTGCTTCCAGAGCCGACTACGTAAAGTGTTCTAAATTACTTATTTTTGTCAATTTGCTTTCCAATTTTGTTGGTTCTTCCAAATTGCTCTTCGCTGTGTCACCAGGGGTATCTTTCCAGGGAGGTAACGTTCCCCTTATCAATAACTTTTCCTACATATTTACAGGTCAAATGCCTATACGTCCATTTTTATAAAATCTTCCAGAAACAGCAATGAAGGATCAATGTTATTTCAGAAAGAACGTTGTTGACTGAATGAGAAATGGAGAGAAAAAGAATACAAAATACAACCTTAAAATTGAGAGCAACCCTCTTACCATGCAGTCAGCCATTCAACAGTCGAATGAATAAATAAGAGCGAAACAAGTGCTTTTGTTTTTTATTCCCTAAATCGGCTGCCGGGGCCCTCTCCCTCTCGATAAAACTGCTTGCGCCTTCTCGTGTTCGGATTTTTTTTTTTTTTTTTTTTTCCATTTTCTTCTTTCCTGTTCCTTTTTTTCGAATGCACTCCTTTTGCTCGTTCCGCAAATGAAAATGAATGCGGAGGAAACAAGCGACGCTATTATCGAATTTCCGCAAACGACTTCTGTCGACCCTCCACCCCATCGCGGGGTGGCAGAGAGCTTCCCTTTAGTGGCCGTGTCCAACCACCGGAGCGGAGCCTTCTAATCTCGAACCGACATCTTAAACTCTTTTGGAGGCGACAAAAAAGGGGATGGAAGGAATGGGGGTGGACCCCCTTTTAAAACTAGTCGTTTGGTAGTGTTAACGGGGGTCGAATAAAAAAAAAAAGAAGGCCGCAGTTACGGTTTTATTGAGCAGAACAAGTTCCCAGGTCAGGCACTCACTCGGAACGACTCGGGGAAAGTTTTCTTCACTTCGCTTCGAAGAGTGGGAGGGGGGAAAAGGGGGCCAGTCCACCCCTTTTCTTGCTCTTTTTATGCCTCTCTGTTGCGGTGACAGTTAGAAGCTTGCACGGATTATGAGCTTCGTGTTAAATGGCAGACACGGTTTCCGAGCACTATAAAGATTCCTCCCCTACCCCGCAAACATTCGGCGTTTTGAGGTTCTTCGGTCTGTTTGGACTGAGTGCAAAACATTCATTCAAATTAAGACAATGAGTCATAAAAATTTTATTTTTTTTTTTTCGTTTTGCCTACAGAAAGTTTGATGAATTGTGAGAGTTGAATTTTTTTTTCAATTCCTTGTATTAGCTCACACTCTCTCTATATACACAGTCCAGTGACATTAATGTGACCACTTGTCAAATGCCAGAATAACCACCTTTGGCAGAGCGGACCGCTGCGAAACGTGCAGGAAGAGCCAACAATTGAAATGCTTTTCGATGCCCTAGGACAACCTTTATATACACTCCACTGCAATGTGCTGCCATCTGCCTTTTATGATTCATTATTTCACGTTGACGTCGAAAGTAGGTGGTGGTCACATTAATGTGACTGGATTGTGTATATCTTGTTCAAATTTTCAACCGTTCATAAAATACTTTTTTATTCATCAACTCAAGTTCAAATAAATTTTTTTTTTTGAACTTGTAGTGGATGACACTGGATGTTAACGCAGTTTTCTTCAAATATTAATTCATTAATTAAATTAAATTAATTAATTTTAGATGTAAGTTGAATGTATCTACCAATAGATGGCGCCAGATGAACTTAAAAAATGAATGAAAATTATTTATAAAGGACTTTCTGCAAAAAGAGTGAAAAAAAGTAGGAATTGACTTTAAAAATTTTTTTCTTTATGTTAGTTGTTTTTACTAATTATCATTTATAGTGAACTCTTCCTCCAATTGCATGGATGTTTGTTGGTGGTTCGGAATTCACGTTGAACTGTAAGTCCCGGTCTGTTTAGTCTAAAGTGTGCACAAGATGACCGTAGAATGACAAACCAAACCAAACTTCCTCCAAATGAGTTTTTATTTCTTACTAGAGAACCCGGCAATATTTTGCAATTTCTAAACCTGAGTGTATAAATATGAATTAACTGAATACAATTGAAATTCTATATCAATGATTTATTCAATTAAAATGCCATGAATTGAATTGTGTGTGATAATTCATTGTTATTTTGTTTTTGATACTGGCGCTCGGTGCCCCAGATTTTGCATTTGAATCCTGGCGGTGCCATGGATGTGTGTAGTGGTTCGGAATCCACTTTAAACCGTAGGTCCTAGTCTAAAATGACTATAGAGCGTTGGGAATAGGGCTGAAAACTCCACCCTGTAAAAATAACCATCTCATGTTTCTGAATCTGACAGTAGACAGACGGCCTTGGCCCACCATGGGCTATAGTGCCAGAGAGTCAACTAGTTACTTTTTTTTTTTTTTATATCATTTTCCCCGTCTTCTTTAGCTTAAAATCTTGGGGTTTACGTTTGAATCAATTGTGCAATATTTCATTCATTAACTTTTTGTATTCAATGTCTTGGAACAATGTTTATTTATTTTTATTATTGTTTATTTATTTTTGAACAGCAATCGAAATGTGGAAGAATCCAATCTTCAATGAACACTGTGAATACCACAGCACTACTTATCGTATTTCTTTCAAACCACTACCTAAACATTTCTCTCACTCATAAGACCAAGCTGGGAAAATTTCAACCAAATCGGTAGAGCAGTTTGAGGGTCTGTAGGGCACACACTTAGGAAAAAGTCGGAGTTATGGAAAAGGAAAAAAAAAAGTCACGTAGTGATTATTCAAGGATGTTCAAAATAGAGAGGATGTTCCAGGTTGGCAATCCGTTTTTCAACTGAAAACTACTTCTCTAAAAGTGCTGTATGTGTGTCAAAGAAATTTGTTTTGGTGTACGAGTCCTAGAAACCATTTTGACAGTTTTTTTTTTCCCCAAGATCTTCCCGCAAAATTTTCTATACATTGTCTTTATCAGTGTTGGTAGTTTCAGATATTATTCAGACATTCGGTCTGCTAAAACCATCTGACTGTTTTTGTGTTTTTCACATTTTAATCGTTTTTGGAAGTTGCCAGGCCGTCCAGAGCCCTCTTAGTCTTTTGATTCTTCACGACCTTCAATGATTTTTTTTTTTTTTTTTTTTTTTTTGCATCCCTCAAACCGTTGAGTACAGGACTTAAAGTACGGTAGCTAAAAGCAGTACAATACGCTTAAAACTCCAATGGGTTCTCCTCATCATGTCGGCAAATGGACGGATTCATGGGTCATATGCCCATAATGCAAATGTCCACGAAATCTGAAAAAATAATATTCAAATATTTTATGACTCACTCCCATGAATAAATTCCCAAGATTTAAGATTCACGGTTTTGTAACTGTGACAATTACAAAAAAATCTACATTTGGTTTACAGAGTATTCTACATTTAGTATTTTCTAATACATTACAATTGAAGCAAAGCGAATGTAAACCTGAAATCACCCCCAGAGACTTGTAAGGGAGGGGACAGAATCTTTTCCACCCCTGATCCACCTGCTCGAAATTTTTCGGCTCATTACGATTTTATTCTTTTTCGCTTTTTTCTTTCCTCCCGCTCCCTGTAATCACCTCCGAGAAGGATCTGCTTCCCGCCCAAATGACGGGTTTCGGAACACTCCATCACTCTTGACGAATTTTCCAATCTGCTTTTTTTCACCACAATTATCCATAAATTGCTGCGCATGACCAGATTCTTTTTCTCATCGTGTCCGCACGAATGACAAACAGATTCACGTTCGGGCTTTTTTATTCTTGTATATATTATTTTTTTTTAATGAAGCAACGTCATGGTGAATTATAAAAGGTACTCAGTTGTTTTTATATCCCGACTTGAGTTGGTTGGTTTCAGTGGTTGGAGACATGCTACCAAAAATGCTACCATAATGTTCGCCGCAGGTGGTTCCGAGCGCCAAAGCACCAGCCACTCGCCCATCGGGCTCCTAACTGACTAAAAAAAGTTTTTATTTACAATTTACAGCTAAACTACTGTTTGTCTTCTTCAATGTATACCCTATTCACCCCACACGTTGACCCATTCTTATTTTCTACTGATCAAAAAGAAGGTTGCAGTTCATTTTCTGATTTTAATCAATGAGATCCTTTTAAGTTAAAACTACTCTATGAGTACTGTATGTCAAAGAACTATTTGTTTTGGCGTGAGAACTCTAGGAACCATTTGGAACCAGATTTATTTATTTATTTTTTTTTTTTTTCGAGATTCTTCCTCAAAATGTTCCATACATTGTCTTTTTGTTGGTGTTGGTAGTTTCAGATATCATTCGGACATTCCGTCGAAATTCTGCTGGAACCATCTGACTGTTTTTGTGTTTTTCACATTTAAATCTATTTTTAAAAGTTTCCGTCTATTCGTAGCACTCGTGGTCTTTTGCTTCTTCACTGCCTTCAATGAATTTTTTTTTTTTTTTTTTTTTTTGTTTGGCGCCATTTACCGTAGCGTACAGGACTTAAAGTATGCTAACTTAAAGCAATACAGTTACTTTTAAAGCCCACACCGAATGATAGTGACAATGCCAATGGGCAGGGCCGGATTTATATGAAAAAAGGCTCTGGGCTATTTCACTTATGAGGCCCTTTTCACCTCCCATTTTTAAGTTTGCAAATTACATGAGAGATAATAAAATATATCATTACTGTGATATATATCAATATGTTAAATGAAACATGTTGTGATGGGTATTCATCTTTATAAAAAATGTGTCACAAAACAAAAGTCGAGAATACTTATTTGGACATTTATTCACAGCACCCTATAGAGTACATGTAACAGTAAGAATCCGAGATCCTCCCCTCAAAATATATCATTTGAGGGAGGATTCAAAATCCTGAAACTCTGTAGTTTCAGATATCATTTGGATATTTGGTCGAAGTTCTGCTCAAAACCATTTGGCATTGTATTTGTGTTTTTCACATTTTAATCATTTTCCGAAATTGCCGGTCGTCCAGAGCACAAGAGGCCTTTTTCCTACCTCGCGAACCCAACCGAATCCCCCAATGAATTTTTCAACACTTCCCGTTGCGTGATCTCCATCCTGTTCACAGATGGGCGGATTCATGGGTCACAGTGCAAATGCCCATTCGAATGAGGAAAAAAATATTAATCAAGCATTTTTATGACAAACTCCTAAGATTTTAGATTCAGGGTTTTGTAACTGTGACAAATATTCTACATTTGGTATTTTCTAATACATTAGTATTTCAATTGAGAGAATGCGAATATAAACCTGATATCACCCCCAGAGACTTGTGAGGGAGGGGACAGAATCTTTTCCACCTCTGATCCACCTGCTCGAGATTTTTGGCTCATTATGATTTTTATTCTTTCATTTTTTTTCCCCCTGCTCCCTGTAATCACCTCCGGAAGGATCTGCTTCCCGCCCAAATGACGGGTTTCGGAACACTCCATCACTCTTGACGAATTTTCCAATCTGCTTTTTTTACCACAATTATCCATAAATTGCTGCGCATGACCAGATTCTTTTTCTCATCGTGTCCGCACGAATGACAAACAGATTCAAGTTCAGTTTTTTTTTATTCTTGCTTATATTGTTTTTTTTTAAATGAAGTATAGTGAAGTATAAAAAAAAGTAGGCATTTGTTTTTATATCCCGACTTGAGTTGGCTGGTTTAAGCGGTTTAAGACATGTTCCTGTCTCATGTTTAATTTTACCAAAACTGCTTCGCTGCCATCAGGTTGGGTGCAATTTCTTCGGTGCAGATGTGACATAACATCTCCATCGTTTGTCCATCCTCGCTATTTCTGTTGAAAGGGCATTCATCTTTTTATTATTATTATTATTTATTATTTTTTATTTATTTAATCAAGTCTAACTTGCAGTTGTAGTAGTGTTTTGTTCTGAAAGTATTTATAGGAAGAAATGGAAAGAAAATCCACGAAAGTACAAGGCGTTTACAAAAGAATACCCCAAGTTTGAAGAGCTATAATTACAAACATTGATGGGCTTGCTTGTTTCATTGAAGAGATGTCCTTCTTACAATGTCTTAAAAAAAAAAAAATGTAAAGTTTACAAAATTATAACTATTCAATGTGGCCTCCACCAGAAACACGAACGATATCCAGTTGATAGGAGAATTCTTCCCACACTTTGCTTAGCATCTCCGGTATTGCAATTATGGAGGGCTACAATTATTCGCCTTTTTCAGTTTGTCAAAATGTTCGGCGGTATTGTTGGGAAATACATTTTACTTTTTATTAAGTGGCCCCCTTTCAAAAAAAAAAAAAAAGAATAGCAGAGCACTTCTTGAGGACAAATGATTAAGGGCGAGGTTATCATTTGCTCTGTTAACCATCCACTGTTGCGGCAATTTATCGTTTAAGTATCCAAGAACAAAATCTCTCGTCACATGAAGAACTTACATTCACTAAGCTTGCTTTTAATTGAGACTTTTGATTTGCTGTTTAAAGTTTAATATTCTTTTTGTAAACATTTTGTATTTCTTACTGAAAAGAATTACATTTGTTTTTATTTAGAAAATGTATATAAGATTTGTACCACATCATCATTGTATTCAATAGGAAGTACATCGATAAGAATTCGCTCTTCTTCTCTAAACGAGATCAATGAAATTTCGTGTACAAACGCTGAACAAGTCCTTCGCTTTCCAAGAATGATCATCCGCATTTCATGCGAAAAGCTGGTTGATTATAGTTAAAAATAAATAAAATAATTCAAACAATATTTCATGACGAATTCACTTACCCTTTTCGATCTGAATCATTCTCCATTCGTCTCTTCAGGGGTCGCAGGTTGAACTCTTTGAACATCAGGAATTGTGAGTCGGCCAAAATAATTTCTCGATTCCCAAGTCTTGAGTAAAAAAAATTTTTTTATACCGAATATTGATTCTTTACAACAATTTTATGAACTACCATCTTTACTAACGGACTTAGTAAAACAGTTTGCAAAAAGTTTTTGCATAGCAAATTATTATTTTTTATAACTTAAAAGGTGTAGTACTTGCACTTACTAAAAAGACATATTCAATCGGCTTAAAAATACACATAACCTATAAAAATAATAATACCAAATGAACAAGTGTCAAAGTAATATAAAATAGCCGAAGAGAAAAAGAAAGAAATTATACACTTCATGCACGAAGATGTTTTATTAGTACTACATTGAATCTTATTTTTTATTCTTAATAATAGAACAGCTTTTACAAGATCTTCTTTCATTTTGGATCCTAGGTAGTTTTTAGAAGTCTCAGTGTCGAGAAAACTTACATGGTTTGCCGCTGAAGCATTAACTATCCTTGATACTGGTTGTATAATGGAAGAATACAATTGAATTGCCTCTTTAGCATTTAATTTTAATATTCCTGGAATTTTGGAAAAATAAAAGTTTATTTTATAAAAACAGTCGGATTTTTAAACCTATTGCCCATCTCTGCTGGACACGAAATCCAGCTAGTTGAGAGAAATTGAAGGCAGAAAGTTGAGCCACAGGATGTTTGAACATTGCATTGTGGTCTTCGAATTAAACAACTTTGAGGCGAGGAAAAGCAACCTTTAAATCCCATCTGTATCTGCATGTCTGGGGACAGTTTTGCAATGGAGAGAGGTAGAAAGTGGAGATAATGAAATTAAAAGACTAAGGAGTATAGCCATTTATTGAGACATCCGACCAATGGCTCTCATGAAATCAAAGACTCTTCTATAGTTATCTATGTCCCATATCCATTGGCTCAATGACATCACTCGTATTAGGCGTGGCAGCTAATCTTCTAACCCTGTACTAATGTTTGCCTACCTGTTTTTGGATTCGTCCCGAATCCCTTTAAGTTCTTCAATACGTTCCTGGCGGTGGCATTCATATTTTTAGTGGTTCGGTATCCACTTTAAACTGTAGATCTCGGTCTAATTAGCCTGTAGTGTGCAAAAATTGATCGTAGAGCCACAAACTAGATCAAATCTTCAATACGTTTCCAAGAATGTTGCTTCCTTCTTCTTTGCCTATAAGCCGACATTTTAAAAAATGTCATTCAAAATTTCACTTACTTTTGGATTTTTAGGCATATACTTTTTGTGGTGACTACATTTCTACAGTCATTTTTGTGCGTATACATGTTTTGGAGGTGGAAACATTTATTAAATCGGTATGAGTTCAGGATTGGAGTCCTACTCTTTTTCATGCTCAATTTCAAATGTTAATAACTTCAAAACTATATATAATTTCGAAAATTTAAATCTGTCATCGTGTAAAAGTAGGAAGAAAGATTCTAATCCTGGGAATGAGAGCAGGAGGGAAGAGAAATCCGGCACTTTGGCGCGATTCCAACTGTTATGTATATCTCTGGATTCAGAAGAGTTATGGGAGTGAACAAGGGCCCATGGGAAAGCTTTCGACGAGATCTAATAAAATATAGCAACAAGAGCAACAATGAAATTAAATTTATGCGTGAAATCCTTGATGGCGTTTTGGAATCTCGGTAATAGGCCATGGAGATGGAAGCAAAATTCGAGGAAATGTATTACAAAAGACAGAGCGATTCAAGACGTATTCAAATGTCATATATCGATAGACAACGTGAGTACAGGTCCCGTGCTAGTAGTTTAGCGTGCCTAATATGAGTAAAGTCATTGAGCCAAGGATATGGGATGTGGATAACTATATAAGAATAAGTAGAATTTGATTTCAAGACGGCCATTTTAGAGGATGAACATTAGGTTTTAAGCATTAGGTCTACAATATTAAACGGCCCTCAATTGCAATCGAATATTAAACAAATGGCACTCTCCAATATTATATTGGAGATTAATTACAGTCGTATATTAAATATGGTGCTTACCGGTATTATGTTATCGTCCAATTACAGTCGATTATTAAATGTGGCGCTCCCCAATATTACGTTAATGTCCAATTACAGTTGATTATTAAACAAGTGTCAGTCTCCAATATTATATTGGAGAATATTAAATGTGGTGCTCCCCAGTATTATATTGGCACCAATTACAGTCGAATATTAAATAAGTGGCTCTCGTCAATATTATATCGGCGTCTATTTGCAATCGAATATTAAATGTGGTGCTAGCCAACATTATATTAGATGGTTTTTTTTTTCCCAAATCTAATATTAAACAAGTGGCCCGTCACATTATTTTACCTGGAGAATTGTTTCGTGCTGATTCTCTAGAGCAGGGTCCCAAACTACGGCCCGCGGTCCAAATCCGACCCGCCAGTGTCACAAGCGAATAGCTTATTATTGCTGTAATAAGTTGGATAAAAAAACACAGAATGATAACTCGGTTTTATTTACTTGCTGGGTAAGTTTAATGACAAGCATAATATGCAGAAAATTTAACTTAAGCATAACAACTAACAAATAATTGAAATGAATCCCACTAACATTATAAACTGGAACCCTCGGTAGTTATGTTGGGGTAAAGAGTATCGCATATGTATGTATATCGATGTTTGGAATGCATATATCCTGAATCAAACATATGATTTTGATCATGAAAATCCCTCAGGAACGGAAAAGCTAAATTAACGCCAATGAAACTGCGGGGTATCCATTTGTCGTCAAGTGTCACGGTCGTATCGATACACACACTAGTAATTAAACCAGCGAATTTAGCAAGCGTATGATCGCTCAGAGCGCGTTCTCGGCGACAAGTCTAGAAATTATAGATAATGGCAGAAAATTAAAACGGTTTTGGCCCTTGGTACTTACTGGAGTAAACAGTATGGTCCTAAGGATGGAAAGTTTAGAGACCCCTGCTCTAAAGGGGCATTAATGTTTTTATACTAAAAAACCAGGAAAAACCGGCCAAACCAATGACGGTGACCTCTATGAAGTGATACCGGGACATCGAAGATCTCCGAAGAACACGAAGCAGAAGGAAAAAACCCCTCTGTGTTTAATGTGCTGCCGCCCTCCTTCCCGAAGATAAAAGAAAAGAACACAATAAAGATCGGATTTCTCACGACCTCTCGGAGAACCATTTTTTTTGTAGAAGTAAAGCGTTGCAAAATTTAATAAATTTCACCACCGTGAGTCATTCATCACCGGGGCTGTGAATTGAAGTGAAGGGCTGCACTCCATCGCCGCCTTCCTGACGGATGGTTCCTATCAAATACGCCCGCCATCCATTACCCCCCGTCGTCCACCCTTCCCGGCAGAAGGGGACTTGATCCATTCTGAGGGGGAAGAAGGTGCAGCTATCTCTGAAGCACAGTCCCGGTGCTTCTGTGGCCATTTAAATCACTGCTGCTTAACCTTGAGCGATGCAGAAATTATCAACAAAGGTTGAGTCCCCTTAGTCAAAAGGACTGAGAAAAAAAAAAAAAAAAAAAATCTCACGATTAAAGCATTTTGAGTGATGCAGTGGAAAGGGAACGTATCCCTAAAAGTTGGAAGGATTTTTTCATCTTTTATTTTTTTCCACCACTCCACACCCTCAAACATCCCGGGCTATGCAGCACACAACCTGTTATGAAGGGGACGATGGACATCAGTTGGTCTCCATACAGACCATCGACGGTATGTCGAGGTTTGGTTTGTCGCTCTACGGTCATTTTATTTTGCACACTTTAGGCTAATTAGACCTGGGACCTACCAGTTTAACCTCCCGAATTCCCGATCACCAACAAACATTCATGACACCGCCAGGATTCGAACCTGAAGCCTTCGGTACCAAAGGCCAGTACGCTAGCCAGTTGACCAGCTAGAATGTCGAGGAGAAGATAAAGAGAGACCAGTCGTTTTTAAAGGTAACTGCCCCACATTTTGTGTCTTATGGAGAAAACCTGAAAATGTCCAACCAGGCAACTTGAATATCGATAAATTACAGACATTGTAACAATAGCCCTCGAGTCTCCTTTTTCTTTTCTCCACACCTGATCCCTGTATATCAGGCTATTCAGTCTCCTACCAGTTAGAAATGAGAGAGATATCGGTGAGTTTCGAATGGAAAAGGCTGAGCTATTTTGGAAATCCTTTTTATGCAGATTCATAATAATCATAACAATAAAATAGCTCTCTTTTTATTTAAAAAAAAATGCTTCGTTTCAATCAAGTGTTTTTGGAACACGGTGTTTGTTGCCTACATTTTTTGAACATCTGTCAGCTCGTCTTCCATTTATATGGCAAGGGAACAACTTGCTGGCGGGTGATGAGGGCACAGCATTGTCTCCCAGAAGAACAATTTCAGAGATAACTGCACACTTCCTTGCTAATGAAACAGTGACTACAGCAGATGTAGCCAGAGGATTCAAATCTCAGCCCTCCTGCTGGCTAACTGCGCATTCTGCCAGTGAGCCACTGGTTAACCTGAGACCAATGAATCCCTCTCATGTTGGAAAAGAACTGCGAATGAAGCTTTTTGGTGATACAACGTTGAGAGACTGCAAGACTGAGTAATGGAAGGGATTCCTTCATGCTCCCGTTTGGGAAAATACCAGAAGAATAAAAGGTAGACGATTTCTGGGAAAGTATTGGAGTGCAACTTTTCACTTTACTTTCACGACATCATTGCTGGCAAGCGTATCCATTAAAAATTAAAAATCCTGAAAAGTTAAATATAAAGTGCAGTAGGTGGGCTTTCATCCAGGATTCGATGGTTCGTCACTTTCTATAATCCAGCAGCCATTGCGTCATTCGCATCGGATATTTCGTGTGGGTTAAGAGCATTTGTAGGACTTTGACCGCAAATCGCGACACGAAGCTTTCTCTCATTTGTGGTTCATTCCTGCAAAATCGCTTACCCGACATGCCAGTGGTTATCATAACTATCACTTTTAAATTCCGTATTTGATAGAACTCGTCAAAGGGCATGAATGGCCGAGTGGCGCGCTCTGGCGCTCGGTACCACAGGTTTCGGGTTCGAGCCCCGGCGGTGCCATGGTTGTTTGTAGTGGTTCGAAATCCTCTTTAAAAAGTAGGTCCCGGTCTAATAGGATCGTAGAGTCTAATATGATTGTTACTCCGCGTCCGCGGCTTATCTTCAAGTGACACACGCGCCCCCTGGGTAATGCCGAAGTGAGTAGGTCTGTGCAGCGCTTGCATTAAGGCATCCAAGACCAAGCTGTCTAATTGTTTGCCATCTGCATTAGAAAGAAAAAAAAAAATAGAACTCGTCAATTTGTGCATAATTCGTAGCGACTGTTTGAAGAAGACCTCCGTATCAATGAAGCAGCTTGATATCAGATACTTTTCTAAACAGTGGTGCTTTGTGTATTTTTCTTGCCGTTGAATAACTTGTCACAATTTCTCTTAACTATCATGGTATATTAAATTTTCATTTATGCTGTGTTTTTATATCAATACAAAAATATTTAGTTCATTGTATGAATTTTGATGTTGTATTTATTTATCTAGAATGACGAAATACCTTGTCAGATATTTAAAATGTCCACATAGGTTCAGAATGCATTGATTCATTCAATATGTGCAAGTTTCAATCTTTTAAATTTTTATCTGTAACGCCAGTTCAAACTTTATCGATGGCGGATAATCTGGCATGGCTGTGTTATAGAGCTTGCCTGATAAGGAACATGTAGCAGGCCGAGTCTGTTGTCGTTGACTTGTACCTAGAGCTATTTAAAATGACACTGTGTAACCAACTATATGGAGGATTTTCTGCCAGACTACACTCCTTACTGGCGGCATTTCTT
>BPLR01004621.1:0-24376 GCA_021605095.1 Caerostris extrusa
GGCCACACGAAACCAATGGCAGATGCTGCGACAGCAACTGAGTACCTTCAGAACCTTCGGCTCTAAAACCGTGCACAGGCGCAGGTTAAGCACCCTTGGCACTACACACCCATCCATGGGTTGCTTTATTGGTAAACACAAAATACATGGGACTGTACATCCTGAATGAATAAAAATCTGGGATACAAAGAAATACAAAAAAAAAAAAAAAAAATAGAGAAACTATAAAGGCTGCGTCTTGCGAGTAAACAAATCCCCTCGCCGCAGGACAAAGCACACTGAAAAACACAAATAGACAAAAAGGTGTAAAATAGTACAGATGAACAGAAGACACATTACAATTGATAAAGGCAAAAGAAAACACTTGGTGACGATAGTGAGTGATATATATATATAAGTATATACAGGCTAGACCATCGTAAAGCATTAATGAGAAGTCAGTTGGCAGTTGGACAAGTAAAAGCTGGATAACCAGGGCATTGACAAACTGCAACCAATAATGGTTAGAAAGTCAACATTGATCATTGTCCTGAAGACTTTGGTGACTCTGCGCGGGGTTGGTTACGCCGAGTCTGTTTCTTCCACTTGCTGAGGGCTTTTCGTAGTTTGAGGGCCATTATTTCCCTTAACCCCGCTCGGGAAGCTCTTCTGTCTGATTTGGTTCCAAAGTGGACATTCATAAACAATGTGGTGAATATCTTCCGGTTGGCCACACTGGCAGTTGGCAGATTTCCCAAAGAATCTTTCTTGGTACTTTGCCAGTGCGCCATGCCCAGTGATGAGTTGATTGAGGAAGAAATCTCCCTGTATACGATCTGCACTAACTTTAGGGAAGTGATCATAAACACTTCTTCCTTTAGTGGAGTTGGTCAGTTATTCTGCCATTCAGCCATCCATTTTTAGTATGCTTTTAATAAAGTTAACCGAGATTGGGGTGTTGATGTCACACACACTGGTTGTTGGTGGCTTCTTTGCATAGTCATCAGTTTTTTTTTTCATTACCAGAGACCCATGGGCTTTATCCAGTAAAGATGAATCCTACCCTCAAAGTTTCGCAATTTATTGTTGCTGATGATGTTGGGGTACAGGCTATTTGGGTTCTGTAGTGCAAGCAACACTGATCTAGCGTCGGAAATAATTTTCACCGCTGGGAGACTATTTGAAATGGTGTAATCGATGGCTGTTAGTTCTGCCAAGAAGACCAACGAGTGGTCACTTAAGCGGAAGCATTTGTGGTGGATCTCCATTTCATGTTAGTAGACCACGAAAGCCCCGCCAACTTTGTTCTCCTTCTTTGAACCATCGGTGTACATCAATGTGCCCGCCAGAGAGTTACTGAAATAGTCCCAATTGGTGTAGCATTTTTTCCCATGGTGGATTTATGGGTTTGAACAGCGAAACCTTGTATCTGAAGAGGCAGATTGTCGTAATTAAGTCTAAAAGAGTTGTTGGCTGAGTGCCGGCTTAATGTCAATTGGTGGAGTGCCCGCAAGCACTTGAAGTGCATCTGTGGCTACTGTTTTGTAGCATTAATAGTCCAGACCTTTGCAGTCTCAAGATTTTCAACCTCTGCTTTGCCTTTCCCTGGAACCATATTTCATGGCCGTATGAAATGATCCTGTCTATGACCTTGTTGTATATGTCTTTTTAACGCTGGGACTTAATCTCCAGGTGGCCCTAGTATTCTATGGAATTTCTGTTGAATATTAAAAATCTTGTCTTGTAAAAGATTAAGATGATCATTCCAGTTAAGATTTGAGTCAATTAGACGTCCAAGATATTTGATGGAAAATTTAATTCTATTGTTGTTGATCTTGATAGTGCGAATATGGGAGAAACGCTTAGGCGAGCGTACAGTGAAACAGCATTTATCGTAATTAATGGTCAGACAGTGATCATTGGTCCAGTTTGCTAAAGTTTGCAGGGGAACTCTGCTGCTCTGAGTGAAGCAGTGGGTAGCTGGCTCCTGAATCATGAGAAGGATGTCATCTGCAAAGGCCTGGATCTTTACGTTGCTTCGAAGTCAAGTCCGAGGATATCATTGATAAAAATGTTCCACAGGACCGGTCCAAGACTGGAACCCTGCGGAACTCCCTCGTTGTAGTTTTTACAGGAATGGTGGAGAGACACACTCCTTTTAGAAAGGAAGCTATTGATGGCGACTTTTGAGATAGGATGGAATGTGCAACCTGCTTATTTTTCTGCTTGAGGAGATGCCAATTAACAGAGTTAAAGGCATTCGACATGTCAATTGAAATGATGCATGTCAAATGCTTTTGGACATGGCATCATTATGATAGTCCCTGATATTTTTGATTGCCAGAATAGTTGATTTGTTTCTCTAAAGCCATACTGTTTGCCGCTTAGGAGGTTTGCTGACTCCAGCTGGCATGTGAGTCTCTCCGTAATAATCTTATCCAGTATCTTGCCCCAGCATGGCAAGATACAAATGAGTCTAAAGTGAGAGGGATGGTCCAGTGTCTTCCCCTCTTTTTCAATAAGTACCACCCCTGGCGGCTTTCCAGATGGCTGGGAAAGTTCCTTTTATCAGTAGATTATTAAAAAGTTGTGTGAACCAAATTTTGTTCGCATAGAATAAGTTCTTTAACGATTTCGCCAGGTAAAACCGTCTAAGCCAACTGCCTTTCTTGGCTTTATTTTGTTGATGATGCCCTCAACCTCCGTGTTGGTAAGGGAAGTGAAGTCATGGGTGCCGTAAACGTGCGGAAACGACTGAGCATCATTAAAGTTGTCGATGGCCCAAAGAAAATGGAAATTCGGGATTGCCTTGTGGGCGTCGTTGATGGAGGAAGTAAGATTGCCTGTGGAGTCTATTACAGGGTTGTGGATAATATTCCTTTTTCGTTTCTCACTAATAATATCGTAGAAGTTGTCGAAAAGACTATTGTTTGATATTTCATTTACGAAGCTTTTAAATTTTTTCTCTTTTGGTGAAAAGGATCATCTTTTTGTACTCCGACAAGTTCTTCTTAAAGTATTCTCTTTTCCTTGCTCTGATGACAGGGTCTCGTTCCTTCTGGAAGTAACGTCTTAAAGCTCTAGTCTTACTGCGTTTTATTCCCAGCTCCTTGGTCCACCAAATTGCAGTTTTCTTATTCTTTTTTATTGGTGCTAGCTATTGTTGATGGAGGTTTCTCTTGGTTTGGCCAGTGTGTTGAAGATATTGTTTTGGATTTCCTCAATGAAGAAGTTAAGTTCGTTTACTGTCAAGTTAACTGGATTCGGCTGGTTCCTTATGATTTTGAAGTTTTTTGTTTTAGTAGAGATCCAGTTGTAGGAGTTGATCCCTATTCTTCTGGAGCCTTGGCAGAGGGAGAAGGTATTTAGGTGCCTGATGATAAGGAGATTGTGGTCACTATTAGTGATTTGCTCAGATATTTCTAGGGAGAGAGCTGAATCTAGATTCTTGGAAATGAGTAGGTCGATCCAGCTATCTCCCTACTAGAGGAGTATGTTGGTAGTGAATTCGGTTGATTTTCTATGGACAGGTCCAGTTGCTGGCAGAAGGTAAGAAGCTTCCTTCAAAGAAATTCACGAAAGAAGAAATAGACCATGTCATAAAGACTCTACCAGAAAAGAAAGCACAGGGTCCAGACGGAATTGATGGAAAATAGTTAAAATAACTCACAAAACACTGCCAAATATCTTTTCCTACCTTATTTAAGTAAGTGTCTAGCCCTAGGAAGCTTCCCTGAGGCACTAAAGTATGGAGAAATAGTACTTTTCAACAAACCAGACAAAGACCCAACGGATCCAAACTCCATACCGCCCAATAACTTTACTTCCAACAATAGGAAAGTGCTTCGAAAACTGCTGCTAAATCGTCTGCAATATTTTTACCATAACAACAAACTAATAAATAGCAACCAATATGGTTTTTAAAACGCAATATCCACAGAACACGCGATGAACAGGCTTATGGAACTAATCTTGAAAAACAAGAGTGAAGCAAAATATACAATCCTCATTTCAATAGACATTAAAGTAGCCTTTAACTCACTCTGGTGGCCTTCAATTTTACAAACCCTAAGCAAAGACGGATGCCCAACAGAATTAATCAATACAATCACAGACTACCTAGACAACAGAAATATAGAATTTAACTATGGAAACGCAACTATTAAACACCAAATTCAAAAAGGCTGTCCACAGGGCTCATGTTTAGGACAATTCCTGTGGTCCGTCATCGCAAATAAAATTCTAAATCAAGCATGGGATCATGCAACAAATTTACAAGCATTTGCGGATGATTTCATCCTAACTATCACAAGCGATAATAGAAAAGACATGGAAAAAAAAGCAGAACAAGCTCTTCAAAAATTCATGAATTGGGCGATAAACGCAAAACTTCAAATCTCAGAACAGAAAACACAAGCATCAAAAGGAAACCAATAATAAAATTAAACGACTGTACTATTGAATGCTGTAAAGAATTAAAATACCTTGGAGTAACGTTCGACCAAAACCTTAACTTCATTCCACACCTTTAAAAATAAAAAAAAGAAGTCCAAATACACGTCAATAGATTAGCGGTCATGACAGGGAAGAGGATGGGGAGTTAACCCAAAAATTATACGAAAATGGTACAAATCCGTAACAGAAAGAAAGATATGCTACGCAGCATCCATATGGGCAGAAAATTTAACCACCAGAAAAAGAAAATTATCAATTCAATCCAAAGACAATTCGCTCTAAGGATAACTCACGCTTACAGAACATCTCCCACCTCAGCATTACTAACACTAAGTGGTCTACAACCAACAATCCTAGTCGCACAAAGAGAAGCAGCTTTCAGCCAGTTAACCAGACTCAGAAAAATATAAAGTTTAATGACAAATTATACCAACATACTGATTATCCAGAACCAGCCTCAAGATGGTTCAAGCCAAGCTCCAAATTAAGAATGTTCAAAAACAACAAAACAACCACAGAAATCTTCACAGACGGCTCAAAACTAGAGGAAAAAGTAGGAGCAGCATTTGTAGCCTACGAAAACAAGCAGGAAATATTCCACTGGAAAGCACAATTACAAAGACATAACTCAGTTTTCCAAGCGGAGGCTGCAGCAATCCATAACGCAATAAATTCGGCACTCTCAAACAACAAAGTAAACGTAAAAATTTTTTTCGGACAGCCAATCTTCAATCCAAACAATCAACCGTTTTCTCAACACAGACAGCCTGATCCAACAAATAAGAAATGTCATTCTATCAATAACCAACCAAAAAATTCAACATCACATGGGTAAAAGCCCATGTGGGGTGAAGGCAATGAGAGAGCCGATGAACTGGCAAAAGAGGCAACATCAAGTGCACCATCCACAATAGACACCATAAAATTTCCAAATATCTACCTAAGAAAAGAACTAAAAGATATCAGCTTCAAACTATGGCAACAAGAATGGAACACAAGTCCAACTGGAAGAAGAACACATCAATACATCCCAAAAAGTTTCAACTAAATGAGAATGAGAAGACGAGCCCAATCACAACAAGACAAGGAACAAAAATATTCTGGACTTCCCAACATAAAAAAGAAAAGCAATTCTAAAGAAACTTATAAATAAGGAAAAATCAAATTCGTGGAAAAAGTTTTGTAACGAAGCAAAATCCCCATACGGTTAGACATACAAAGCCGCATTCAATAAATTTTTTTAGCCTCCAAACCTACACAGCACAACAGCCAACAACTCAAGTGAAAAAAACATCAAAAACATTTTAACCTCTATTCCAAGACGACAATGAACAAGAAGACAATCAACAACAAAAAAGAAACTAGGACCATTTCCACCAGAATAAGACAAACCAACACCATCGGTCAACAGTCTCTCAACCCTTCACGCAAGAACTCAATCACACTATCAAAACCATGCCTAAAGACAAAGCTCCAGGGCCAGATGGACTAGATGACAGAATACTTAACCTATTCTACAAGCTAGACCCAACAAAGATGCTGCAACTTTATAACAAATGTATAATGATGGGCAGCTTTCCGACTTCCTTTAAATACGGAGAAGTAATCCTTTTCAACAAACCCAATAAAGACCCTACAATACCCTCTTCATATCGCCCAATCACGCTTCTCCCAATTCTTGGCAAGTGTTTTGAAAAACTAATACTAAACAGACTGCAATTTCACTATAACAGCAACAACCTAATTCGTAAAAACCAATTCGGATTTAGAAGCGGCTTATCAACAGAGCATGCCCTCCATAATCTAGTGAAAAAGATTTATTCAAACAAAGCACGCAACTTCTACACCATAATAATATCAATTGACATCAAGGGGGAGCATTTGACTCACTGTGGTGGCCTTCTATCATAAAGACCTTAAAAGAAGACAACTGCCCGCAAGACCTAATAAACATTATATGTGATTACCTAAAAAATAGAAAAATAGAATTCAACCATGGAAATAGAAAAATTATTCACGACCTACAAAAATGCTGCCCACAGGGATCATGCCTAGGCCCATTCCTGTGGACATTAATAGCAAATCTAATTTTAAAAGAAACATGGGAAGAAGACGTAAAATTACAAGCCTTCGCAGATGACTTCATATTTATTATAAGCACCAACAATAGAAGGTCATTAGAAACAAAAACAGCAACAGCTCTCAAAAAATTTCAATCCTGGGCAATAAAAAAAGAAAATCTAAAGATTTCAGAGGACAAAACCCAAGCAATAATATTCGGGAAAAAAAGGAACAGTAAAAAGAAAACCAATTTTGAAATTTAGCAACTGGACCATTAAATGTAACTCAACACTCAAATATCTAGGAGATTCTAATAGATCAGAATAGTTCTGATCTAATAGATCAGAACCTCAGCTTCCTCCCTCACATCCAACATCTCAAAAGCACCCTATTAATCAAATCAAACAAATTAGCAACCATGTCAGGAAGAGGATAGGGTATTAACCCCAAATTCACCAGACCTGGGAATAAATCAGTGGCAGAGAGGATTATATGCTATGCAGCATCAATATGGGCCGATAACCTCACAACAAGAAAAATTAATCATATCAACTCAATACAGAGACAATTTGCATTAAAAATAACTAACGCCTATAGAACCTCTCCAACCTCAGCTTTATTAATACTAAGTGGTCTAGAGCCAACCTACTTAGTAGCAAAAAGGGAAGCAACATTCACACAAATCACAAGACTTAAAATTAATGCAACATTCCACCAACACACTTATCTACAGAATGATTATCAAGAATCAATATCACAGTGGTGCGAACCTCCGTGGGCCAAACCATCAAGAATATTAAAAAATACAGAACAAAGAAATAGTGATCTTCAAATATACAGACGGATCAAAAAATTGATAATAGGGTAGGCTCAGCTTTTGTAGCAATGGACAATGGCATAAAATTCACACATGGCAGGAGAGACTACAAAGCAATAACTCAGTCTTCCAAGCAGAACTAAATGCATTATTGCACTCATTAACATGGATAAAAAACACAAAATATAAAAGAATCAACATCTTTACGGACAGCCTATCATCCATAATAGCCATCAACAGATTTTACAATACAAATAGCCAGGTTCAAGATCTCAGAAATATATACTAAACACAATCAACAACAAATCAATAAGCCTACTATGGATTTATATAAAGGCCAAAAGCAAGAGCATGCACAAGCTCCTCACGGATAAGTAGAAAAACTTGAAGCTAGTACAGCTTATTATAAAGTGTTCAATAGTGTTTCATTACAAAATCAGCAATTTTACATCAAAATCAAATATTCTCTTAAGGATAACACGATTTATAAGTGGCTAAAAAAAAAAAAAAAGCCGAAAACTGCCCTGGTGAGTCTCTCTGTGGTTTCATTATGAATCTATGTATATTTACCTTTATTTTAATGTGTCTTCTAGAAAAATTTTATTGCAATTCTAGCATTTTGTTTATATTATGATTTTGACTAAGTTCTCCTTTCTACCATTTTATTTGTGCATTAATATCTCTTAAAATATTGAATCCAGTGCAAAACCGCTTTTACAGCAATAATAACAATTGTATATCAATCAATTTAATAGTAATATCATGTATGTGTCTAACCAAAAAATTTTTATAATTATTTTAACTTAGAATTTTGTAGCTGAAAAAGCGAATTTGAGTAACGTTGATTCAATATTTTGAGTTTCATAAGTTCTATAGCCCCCCCCACCTTTCCAAAATTATTTTTAGATAAGTTATCAAATATCAGTAGAACCGATTGTCAATCGATCCGCGACTTGCCTTTTATTATAAATGCATTTTCTGATTTTTAACGAATTTAAAAAAGGTAGCTTCGGCAACTATCGGACTTTTTCTCCCCCTAGTGCACGGAAAGCAGAGCTTAGTCAAACTTTCTAAGAAAATATTTGGAGCATTTCTTTTAATTAAATCTATATTACTTTTAATGACCCCACATTATTCATTTTTGTTTTGATCAGCGTATTTAATTTTTCTCATTAATTAGATATGTTTCTTTAATTCCTAGTGGTATTTTTGACAATTTTAGCTTTTAGTCAGCATGCTCAGTTTTGTATTCAATCATGACTCCATTTTCAAAGTCCGCCATTATGGTCAGAGTTGTTCTTTTGGTTTCGACTTCCGTAGAAGTGTTCCAGAACATTCTGGCAGTTTAAGCCTTTGTCCCCTCACTTCCTGTCAAGATTCTTCTGGAAGCTTCTGATATCTTAGCATCATTACAACAGAAGATGACCCTTCCAGCTCTATTGATATCACTATGCGAACCAGCACCACTCATTTGCATATGATTACACTAATCACCATATTCCAGTATACTCTTCATACTACAATTGCGAGCTGAATTACAACAGCAGTGGTCTGTAATTAACATACAGTGGGCCACAAAATTGAGTATACACCTTAGAAACTTAGACTTTTTGCAATTACAAATTAAATTTTGCTTTAAGATGATTGAATTTTTTACCTTATATACTTTTAGTCTATGTTTACCGTACTATACTTATAAAATTGTTACATTTATTTATTTTTTACGAAAAAAGATCTGAGACGAGAGGAAAAACACCACCACAAAAATAAGTATACACCTTTATTAATTTCCTTTTAACGTAAAAATTAATATTTTGTTGCATAACCTTTTGCTTGAATTACAGCTTGTAATCTTCTGGACATAGATTCTACTAGTGTTTTAATGGTTTCAACAGAAATTTTAGCCCATTCTTCTCTCAGAACCTTCTTGAGAACTTCCTTGCTTGTGATTTCGTGCTCATGTACAGCTTTCTCTAATTGCGACCACAAATTTTCGATGACGTTTAAGTCTGGAGACTGGGCTAGAGTGTGTAATAGCTTGCAATGGTACAGCAAGTATAACTGCACAATCTTCGCTGTATGCTTGGGGTCGTTGTCCTGCTGGAATATGAAGCTTGGCCCAAGCCCCAACTTACTGGTACTTTTTTTTTTTCAAGTTATCATTTAAAATCCCCAAATATACATGTTTGCCCATAATACCATCAATAAAAGCAAGCTCTCCAACTCCTCCAGCCGACATACAACCCCAAACGAGGACAGATCCACCTCCGAACTTGACTGTCTTAATGGTGTTTTTAGGTGCCAGTGCTTTCCCAGCTTCTCTCCATATTTTAAATCGTCCATCGCTTCCGTAAGATTAAACTTACTTTCATCAGAAAATATTAGTGTTCCAGAAAGAAATAGGCTTTAAACAATGTTCACTGGCGAAAATCACTCTCTTTTGTCTATTCACATACTTGATGAGTGGCTTTCGTATTGGTGTACGGCCATGAAACCCATATTGGTGAAGGGTACGTCGAATTGTTTCAACTGAGTTGTAGAAGACATCGATAAAGCTAGTTTAGAGCACTCACCCTCGGATCTTTCTTTACTGAGTGAATGATCTTCCTCTTTGCTGTAGTACTCAGTATTTCTTTAAGTCCTCTTCCAGGAATATTGGCCACAGATGCAGTAGGTAAAGCAGAGGTTAAAATATCTAGGAAAAAAAAAATTATCTATTTAAATCAATATTTAATTTGTAATTGGAAGAAGTCTAAAAGTTTTAGAGGTGTACACTCATTGACTGTACATACACCAACCAAGCCATACAATCATTTCCATATTTTTAGATTTTTTTCTAAACTAATTAGCTCAAGAGATATAGGACTAATTAAGATAATTAGTATTCTTAATTAGCTCATATCTCGGAAACTATCACACCTAGACCTTTTTCCTCATTTTTTACCCCCTTAGAAACGCCCCCACTTCGTAATTGTACATCCAGTGGTGTTTCTAACTTCTTCTTCACATTTTAATTTGTTTAAATTTTTAATTGTTTTTTTAAACTCCTATATCTCCGATTCTAATCAATCCATAAGGCCTATTTATTAGGCATATTACTCATCAACAAGAGCTCTCTCTATATTGTAGTTGATTTCTACGTAGCTCAATTTTTAATTTTTTTAAAATGGCTATATCTAGGGTTCTTTAAGTCAGACAGGACTCGTTCCACCTTACGATAAATTTATCAACTTTTTTAAAATCCTTCTAACAGGGAGAACAATTTGCCCGACGAGACTAGTTCTTGGATCTTCAGCGTCAGCTCTAAGATCCCCCAGCCCTAAGATCTAAGAGCCCCTTCTAATTTCCATTAGTTTCTAACTCAGGCTCACTTAATCTTCTTTTTTGTACTTGTTTTAATTATCGTTTGCATCTTCTTTTATTTTATACATCCTTTTATTAAAATCTGAATTAGGAGCTTTCTATCTCTTATCCCAATGACGCAATTCATTTCTGATGGCAGATAATAAATTCCAGAGCAATCAACTCCAAACGATTTCACGAAGCTTGGCATACTGCCTCCAGCGCAAACTCTCTAGCATCCTCCATTTAATTCTCTAAGTTCGCCATTTTAGCAAAAGTTGTACTTTTGGTATTCACTTCCGGCGAATGTTTTAGAACTCTCCAGCACATTAGGCCTTCGCATTGCATTCCAGCCTCACTTCCGGATTGGGTCTCTCAGCAAAAGCTACTAGAACATTCGAGAATCCATTTTAAAAGTTAGTTCTATTGTTGACAAGCAGACTCACCAACCTATCCATCGTAATGCTGATTTGCATATGATGGAGCTCATATTCAACATCCCTATTCTTTTATTGACATAGCATACCCATTTTTAACAACACAGGTTTCAATCTTGCACATATGAATTTTGATAGTCATAAATACAAATCCATATCTTCAGATTTCTCTTTTATTAATTACCACAAGAGATATGGGACTAATTAAGTTAATTGATTTTCTTAATTAGCCCATAACTCGTAAACTATCACTCCTAGGCTTTTTCCTTAATTTCCTTAATTTCCTTAGAAACCCCGTCTTCTTTAGGATTGTGCGTCTAATGGTGCCCCATTCTCATTTCTCCACTTTTAATTTGTTTTTTAAATTTTAACTGCTTTTTTTAAAATTGCAATATCTCCGGCTCTATTTATCCAATTCAGACGCTTTATACTCATCAGCAACAGTACTTCCCAGTACAGTCCGTATTAAGATCACTATTCCATTTTAGATTTTTTTATTTTTAACCCTTTTATTTATACATTTTGTTTTTCCTTAATTTTTTATTTTTTTTAAAAACTTTTTTACTATTTTGTTGCAAGTAACAGAAGTTACATTAGAAGAAAGGAATGGTATTCGCTTCCTTAGACCCAGCACTAAGAGCCATTATTAGTACGCATTAGTTTGATATCAACATTTTATTACAATCACCCTCTTAGAAATATCGCACTTTTCAAGTTCATTAAGCAAGGTTATAGAGATATGGAAATTCTGGGAAGAGATGCTCCGACTTGTGATATCAGAATTGTTTATATTCGTTACAACAATCTCACTCATATAGTGTATGTATCAACTGTAGCGTTATATTAATTATCGCAGTAATCTATATTTGTCTTTGTTTTGTGTCTCCTTTTTATTTTTTTTAATTAAGTTGATTTTCGTAGATAATTGTATCTTAGCATGTCTGTTTTCCTCTTTCATGTCGCGAAATGGCAATCAAAAATTGCAGTGTCGCCAAGTGGCAATACCGGGATTTCTGTACTTTCTCCTCTTAGCACTGCATGCATCTATTTTATTAATTACTATTTCTTTTATTTTATTTATAATCTTTTTTTTTTTAAAACTTCTATTATTAGTGTCATAAGTTTAATGATAGTCTGAGTATCACTTGCTCAAGAAAGAGAAAAAATTATTTAGTTTTTTATAATATCATTGTCTATTGTAATCTTTGTCATTAATGTGGGACCACGGAGAGCAGAACCAGGGTGGTTTACGCCCAATTGAATTTTATTTTCTAAATCTTTATAAGTGTTGAATAAGAATTTGTAGAACTATTATTGAGAAACATTTTAGAACTGAGGTAGAATAAAATGAACACCTCAATAACTACACCGACAAACAAGGGACAACCCCAGAAAATAGTCCAGCCATCAACTTAGAAACCAGATGGTTAAAATATTCGAAAAAGACCACAATATGTTGGCAAAAACAAAAAGTAGAGCGTCGAAAAAAATTGGACGAATTAATAACAATATTTGACGAAAAAGACGCGCTAATCCACAGGCTGAAGGAGGAAATTCTGTCAATTAAAAAAGAACAACTGCTAGATGAAACAACGACAAACCAAAAGCTAGAAATCGCAACACTGAAGGGCCAATTAGAAGAGAGCAGAAGTATGTTCTCTGAAATAATCAAAGGAAACACCAGCTTATTCAAGAAAGCTCTTGAAAAAACATCAGAACAACAAAAAGAAAAGCCAACAACATACTCAGAGGTAGTGAGACAAAAGGAAAAGATAACAACGGAAAAAAACCACAGTCATAGTGGCAGCACTGGACCAAAAACAACAGCAAAGGAAGAGCAAAGAGAAACTAGCCAAAAAATCTAGGAAACACCTGTGAGGCCGGAAAAGTTTAAAAAAATAATTGCAGGCAAACAACAACAGGTAATAATAAAAATGACAGGAATAGCAGAAGCAAATCAACACAGAGAAAAAATAAAAGAAAATGAAACACTAAAAAACGAACTAAAGGTGACCCAACCAAGACCAAAAAACCCATGAGGTGATTGTATATGGAATGCTGGAAGGAACACAGCAAGAGGAAATAACCAGAAGCATCACAATAGCTTTAAATAAAAACCCCGGAAACACAAACAATAGTAAAAATCTTTGAAGATAAAAACAAAAGAACGCACGCAATAGTAAGACTGCCAACAACAGATGCCAAGAAACTTATCACAGTAGGAAGGATATTCATCAGCTTTCTATCATGCACTGTTAAGCCATACCACACCTTAATCAGATGCTTCAAGTGCCAGGAAATTGGGCATAAAACCCACACATGCACCAATGAAGAGAGATGTGGAAAGTGTTGCGGCAAACACGACACCAGAAAATGTGAGGTTGACAAGAAATACTCTTGCATTAACTGTGTCAATCACAACAAAAAAAAAAGTGGAAGTGGATTTGAAACGGACCACTGTGCGTATGACAGAAAATGCCCTACGCAACTTAAAATTGCCTTCAGGAGAAACAGGCAAAAAACAGGAAAAAATGCCTTCAGGAGAAACAGGCAACACCAACCAACTCAAAAAGCAAATAATGAACATTAGACAAAACAAGAAGTTATTAAAAGAAGCCAACAAAGATATGGCAGCAATAGATAAATTAAACATTGTACAACAGAACCTCCAACACAGCAAAACAGCAATTTTTAAAAATTTTTGAAGACACAGACAAAGACATAGCAATAGTTCAAGAAATATACAGTAAAGAAAACAACATACCGGGAGTACCAATAGGATGGAAGTCATACCTATCCAAATCAAATAGAGCGGGAATAATAATAAGAAACCCAAATATTTATGTAACAATCACAGCAATAAAACATGACACCGTGGGCCTAAAGTGCAAAACAAAGGATCAAGAAATAGCTATTTACTCTCTGTATTCATCAGAAACCTATCAAGCTTTGGCAAGTAAAGCAGCTACCTCCAAAATCATAAAAGTTATGGACTTTGTCACACAAAACATAGACTACATAACGCAATAAAAACCTCAAGCATGTCAACAATATTAAGATGTCTTCATATTCCTCAACAGATTTTGTTAAATGTCTTTAATTTTCCATAGTTTTTCTCTAAAAACTTCATGTCAAGAATTTGACTGAGTACTTGTTATTTGTAAATTCTTAACTTGAGTTTTTAATATTCCTATTACTTATCCTTCTATTCTATGTTAGATTTATAAGTAGTTTTAGTGGAGTGGTTGTTGGCGAGAAGCATGGAATACATGCTAATCGCCAACAATCACTCAAAAAAAGTTCCTAGAACTCCTCACGATTGAGAGCCGTTCTGGTGTGTTAATACACATCAGACAACTTTCAAAGCGGAATGGACCCAGTGATTATCACTGATTAACAACAGTGAATCCAGCCAAGGGCTGCTTGCGTTGCCAGTGGTTTTTCAATCTTCCCCTTCCGTAGATGTGCATCCAACACTGAAATCCCGTTAATTCCGGAAGGCCAGTGGCGCCTGCGGCGTCCAAGCGTTGGATTGACACGGGCTGAAGGAGGAAATCCCTGTCATTAAAAAGAATTACTGCTAGACAAAACAACTATAAACCAAAAATTAGAAATAGCAACACTGAAGGGCCAATTAGAAGAGAGCAGAAGCATGTTCTCTGAAATAATTAAAAGAGAACAACAGCTTATTCAAGAAAGCTCTCGAAAAAACATCAGAACAAAAAGAAAAACCAACATACTCAGAGGTAGTGTAGCGGCTGTGCAAAGCCGTCACGGCCATTGGGGGCTGCAATCCTCCCTTTCCGCAGGTGTGTACTAAAACCACTGTAGCGTCACCTTGTGTGATGGGGTCAGGGGCACGCCTGCGGCGTTCAAGCGTTGGATTGAAGAAAGGGAAAGAAAAGAAATCCTTTCCCGATACTAGTACTAGTTCACATTCTCACAATAAGATCTTCTTAAAAGAGGTACCGAAATTCTGGGAAGAGATGCTCCCTATTGTATAATAAACATGTTTTCTTTTTCTTAAGTTTTATTCCAATTATATTTTTTTGTTTATCCTTTAAATTGTTTTCTTTCTCTCTTTATTTACGTGTCGCGATATGACCAAGAAAACCTCAGAACTGCCTCATGTCAGCTTCTGAAAGTTCTAGTTTATTTAGTAACCTTAGTTTCTTTTATTTTTTTACTCTTACTCTTCAGTTTTAATCCAGTTATTATTATCCTTGTATTAAATTCATGGGTTAGCAATTTCTATAAGTTCTAATAACTAACTTTAGACCATATCAAACAATCTCTTTTTATATTACTTATAATAACGGTTCAAAACATTTTTATCATATCAGCAATAACTGATAGTTCCCAAATGAAGCCATCTCAATATTTAATATTTTTCATATTCTTTTAAAATAAAGAAAGTAATTTCTTAGTAAAATAAGCGTCATATTTCAATCTAATCCCATGAAACTTGTATTTTTGCTCTCACTGCATTTGTTTTATTTTTCTAAATTATTATTACTCATGATCATTGAGTTTATTTTATTATGCTTGTTTTTTAACTTTAATTTTTCTTTCTTTTTATCTTATATGATTATAAATTGCTATTTAAGTGCCTCTAGTGCATTATTATTTCTAGTGCATACAATGAACCACGGGAGATAAGCCAGGGTAGTTTAGCTAGTCTAATTGTTTTTTTTTCTTATTCTATTAAGTGGTCAGTGTAAAACTTGTGGACGTTCAGTCTAAACTTGTTTTATTATTATTCAATAATTGCTATGTCAGTACGTCAATCGACGAACAAAATGACGGATTGTGAAAAAAATAAGGACATTGACTTTACGGAAGGAATCCAAGCCCTTCTAAACATTGCAAGGGACTTAGATGACATATTCAAAAGGATAAAAAGCATGTCTTTCCTTAACAAAGAAAAAGTTAGGGACAAATTCAGAGAAATGGACAAACTATTCATCGCACAATCAAAGGAAATAGTTGAGCTCAAGGCAGAACTAAAATTAACAAGAGGAAAGTGTGTTGTAGTAGATGCAACATACGACACAAACGCAACAGATCTCCAAATAGTCAAATTAGAAGGCAAACTGGAGGTGAGCAGAACCATGCTGGAAAAAAGTAATAGAAGACAATAGACAGCTAAAACATAAAATAGAGGAACAAAAAAAGATCAAGCTAATCATAAACCAAAACAGCAACACCTACGCAGATAAACTAAAACAAAGAAAAGAAACCCCGACACTAATAATTCGCCCAACAGAAGGCACCTCCCAGGCAAAGAACTTCAACAGATAATAAGCAAAAATCTCAGAAATACCCAGGAGGCAGCGGAAGTTCAACAAATATACATAAACAAAAAAGAACTACTAATTAAAACAAAAAACAAGGAACAACTTAAGAAGCTACATGAAAAAATAAACACAGCAGCAAAAATAAACCAGGTGGCGAAAGTAATTCAGCCACAACAAAGAAAACAATCACTGATCATCTACGGAGTCCCAGAAGACACAAGTAAAGAACAAATAACAGCAGCCATAAAGAAAGCAGTAGTAAATGAAAAAATAGAAATCAACATCGAAAAACTCTTCACAGACAAAAATGACAGACAGCATGCTATAGTTACCTTAACCACAATTGAAGCCCAAAAAGTTTTAACAAAAGGCAAGCTACTAATAAACTTCATCGCATGCCAAGTGAAGCCCTACCACAAACTAGAGGTGCTTTAAATGCCAACAAATTGGTCACCTTCCTTACGACTGTAAGAACAAAACGATGTGCGGAAATGTGGGAAAAAGAACACGACACAAGAAAGTGTTCATCAGAAATAAAAAAATGTGTAAATTGCACCCAAGAAATCAAGAATACAGAAAACAACCTACCAACGAATCATTGTACCTTAACTTTAAATGCCTAACATATTAGAAATAGAATCAACCAAATGAGACATCACCAAAAAGAACCAACCATAGTACCTCAACAGCAACAAACAATTATTCAACAAGCAAACCTAATGGATAAACAAAAAATAGTAATGAACAAAACCAACATGATTAATAGCTCAACAATAAATAATATCCTCAGCCCAAATCAAAACAATCAATGAACTGACTTAAACTTCATTAATCATTCAGAGCTTAAAATAGCCCAGCAGAACCCTGCAGCACTCAAAATCTGCAACCCTTTTATTTATAAAGATGAGAGGAAGAATGTGTCGACATAGTATTATTACAAGAACCATACGCAACGACAGAGAAAATCCCAGGAGTCCCCACAGGATGGAGACAAGTAACCAGCAGCACAAAAGAGCCTCAATCATCATAAGGTCATCATATATCCCAATAACAATAGTAGACCAAGCACCAGACAGCGTCTCAATCTCACTCCCATTTGAATGAAATGACTTACTAGTTACATCCCTTTATGCCTTCCCCGTCAGAAGATATCAACACACCACTTCTGCACTACGCACAAAAATTCTCAATATTACACTTCAACTACTGTGTGGAGACTTCAATGCACATAGCACAATTTGGGGTTACAGCTCAGAAAATCAGAGGCAGAGACCTCATTGTATTCATATCACAACAAAATCTCTACATAATAAAACCCACAACTCAATCTCAACCTTCACTCAGTCGGGTGGCCAGATCTCACACTGTGCACCACAAAATTTTCAACAAAGATATTTGGAAAATAGAAGACTTTGAAATAGGCAACGACCATAAAACAATAATCTTTGATGTCAATAATGAAATAAATATTCTAATAATAAGTAGATTAAAGACAAAACATGGAAATTATAAAAAATTTATGCAAAAACTAAAAAGAAAAATAACCTCACATAAATTTAAATCATATAAACAACAAGGAAGAATTAGAAAAAGCAGCCTTAGACATAACTTCGAAGTTATTTAAAAAATCAGCAGAAATAGCATTTAAAAGAAAGAACCAAAAATACACAGCTAAGCTAACACCATGGTGGAATGATAACATCAAAAACAAAGATCAAGAGCAATGCGAAGAAGAGCCCAAGCACAAACAGACCAAGAACTAAAAACATACTGGACTTCCCAACATAAAAAGAAAAAGCTACACTAAAGAAAATGATAAAAAAAGAAAAAATCAAACTCATGGAAAAAGTTCTGCAATGAAGCCAAATCACCATATGGCCAAATCTAAAAAGCTGCATTTAACAAATTTTCCAGCCTCCAAACCTGCACAGCACAATAAGCAACAACTCCAGTGTAAACAACATAACAAATATTCTAACATCCCTCTTCCAACAAGACAACTATCAACAAAAAGAAATAAAGGAACCTCTCAATCAAAATAAGAACACCACCACTCCTCTACAATCTCAACCCTTCACATCTGAAGAACTTTTACTACATTATTAAAAGAACTATGCCAAAAATAAAGCACCAGGACCTGATGGACTAGATGGTAGAATTTTAACACTTTTTTCACAAATTAGATGCAACTAAGATGTTACAACTTTTTATAATAAATGTAAATCAATGGGTAGCTTCCCGACATCCTTTAAATATGGAGAAGGCGTTCTATTTAATAAGCCCAATAAGGGCCCAGCAATTCCATCATCATAGCGTCCCATCACACTCCTTCAATACTTGGCAAGTGCTTAGAAAAATTGGTATTAAATAGGTTGCATTTTTCTACAACAGCAAAAAAATCTAATTCATCAAAACCTATTCGGCTTTAGAAGTGGACATTCAACAGAGCACGCCTTACATAATCTTATGAAAAAGATCTACTCAAACAAAGCACGCCACTTCTACACCTTAATAATTTCAATAGACATCAAGGGAGCATTCGACTTACTGTGGTGGCCCTCCATTCTAAAAACTTTAAAGATAGACAACTGCCCACAAGACCTAATCAACAGCATTTGTGACTATCTAGACAATAGACAAATAGAATACAACTATGGAAACAGCAAAATAATACATAACTTACAAAAAGGCTGCCCACAGGGATCATGCCTAGGCCCTTCCTGTGGACAATAATAGCAAATATAATACTTAGAGAAACCTGGGGAAGAAGATGTTCAGCTACAAGCCTTCGCAGACGACTTATGCCCATAATAGCGCCAATAATAGAAGAACACTCGAGACCAAAACAACATCAGGATCATAAAAATTTGTAAATAATTTTTGTAATTTCCTAACATAATTATTCTTTATATTTTAATATATTTTTAGTTTTGTAAGTAGTTTTAGTGGAGAGGTTGTTAGCGTGTATGGCATGAATAAAGCATGCTGCCCAACACAATCACTTAAAAAGGCCTAAAGCAAGAGTTCCTAGAACTCCTCACGATTGAGAGCCGTTCGGTTGTGTTGATACATACCAGACAACTTTCAAAGCGGATGGACCCAGTGATTATCATTGACTAACAACAGTGAATCCAGCCAAAGGGCTGCTTGCGTTGCCAGTGGTTTTTCAATCTGCCTTCCGTAGATGTGCATCCAACACTGAAATCCCATTAATTCGGAACGGCCTGCGGCATCCAAGCGTTGGACAAAAAACATATGGCCAAGAAAACTTCAGAACTGTCCCATACCAGCTTCTGATAGTTGTAGATTAGTTAGTATATCTTTAATTCTTGTTCTATTGAGTGTTTTATTATTTTACCAATAATCTCTGTATTAAACTCATGGGCTAGTTTCTTTCCTTAAATTTTATATCCAACTATAGTCTATTTCAATCAATGTATTTAATATTATTTTTAATGGCGGCTCAAAATATCACAAACAGACCAGCAATAACTGATATTTTCCTAAATGGAGCCATTACAATCTCGATTCTTTTTAATTTTTTATTTAGCAAAACAAGCGCCATGAGTTTTTCTTATCCAATTAAATCTGTATTTCTGCTCTCATTTTTTAATATTGTACTATTTTTCCAGATCATTGAGTCTATACTCTCTTGGCCTTTTTAACGTTTTAATTATTTTTTTAGTATTTTATCTGGTCATGTATTAACTTTTATAACTGTTTTAACTTTTAAACTGAATATATTTTTATGCATACAATGAACCACGGAGAGATAAGCCGGGGTGGTTTAGCTAATAATTTGTATTTTTATCTGCAAGTAAAAAAAAATTTTGTTTTCTCTTATCTTAAATGGACATACGTTTTTTAAATTTTTAGATAAATAAAATGTAACAAAACACTGAAATACTTGGGAGTACTATTAGACCAAAAATCTAAGCTTCCTTCCCCACATTCAACGACTTAAGAATAACAACCAAGCAGGGAACTGCTGACCAAGCCAAAGCAATTTTAAAAATCTCCTACCATAAACAATCAGCACAACTTCACGTTTCATATAAAACAAAAAAAACATATGAGCCAGTTCTCCAAAATGATTCCAACTGGAAAACAATCTTTTACATCCACCTTCACCCTCATAACCAGAAGATCACGAGACCTTTAGTAAGGGGTTAACGATGGATTTAAACAAAAGAATGTATCCCAAGAAGATTGTTTAGGGAACTACTGACCCAGCCAAAGCAATTTTATTTTAAAATCTTCTGACATAAACAATCAACACAACTTCATGTTTCATATAAAACAAAAAACATATGAACAAGTTCTCCGAAATGATTCCAACTGGAAAACAATCCTTTATATCCACCTTCACCCTCAAACCAGAAGATCACGAGACCTTTAGTAAGGGGTTAATGATGGATTTCAATAAAGGTGTATCCCAAGAAGGTTGTTAAGAGAATTATTAATAATGCCAGATAAGCATTATTATTTTAAAATCTTTTGAGGTAAATGCTCCACACAACTTCACATTAATTATAAAACATAAATAAGCTAGTTCTCCAAAATAATCTCTGTAGGAAAACAATCATGTCTATCTTATATCCACTAAAAGAATAATTCCATATTTAGAAAGATTACTGTAAATGAAATTTTTGATTTGGATGATTGTGTTTAAAAAATATTTCATTTATTTGCACAAATGTAATATGGTGCTTATATTAAAAGTAAGCTTTAATGTACAAGAGGTTTTAACTTGAAATCTTTGATTTTGCAGAAAATGCAGCAAAGACTTCTGTTTTATGCAGTTCAGAAGTATGACAGATCAGAAAATTTTTGTATACTTACTATCACCTGTCTTTTGAATTAGCATTTCCAAATAATGAATTTATATTTATTATTTGGTTTTTCACATATTTCATTTCATTTTCCAACATCAGTAAATGGCAAACAACAGAAAAATAAGTATTACTTTTAAAATTTGTTCCACCTTCACTCAAATAATTGCATGATTATGATACCAAAAGCAAGGAGTTAATGATAGATTTAAATAAAAATGTTTTCCAGAAAAGTTATATCAAGGAGCTCTCAGCCCAATTTATAAATGACTCATTAGATGTTTAGCAATTGTCTTAAGCTAAACAAGTTTACCCAAATGGATTTAATGAAATACAAGTTTTTTCATTTCATCACTATTTTTTAGTAAACTCTTACAATTTTTTCAAGTAAAAAAAACAAATAATATAGCCACATTACACATTATAACTATCACAAAAAAGGTGGCATTCTTTTCCTTATAATTTTATGGAGCTGAGAAATTCATCCAAAAAGAAAATACAGCATCACAGAATAAAAGAATTATTGATATAGAAATGCTCTAGCAACAAAGCTAAAATCAGTTTTTTTTTGTTTTTTTTAAGCTTTTGTTTTTCTACAGCACTAAGATTTTGTTTTTCATAGCATAGTACGAAACCAAAGGTGGACAAGGTAGGTAGTTAGTTCAAATAAATTGATAATTACCAATTTATTATTGCAAATTATTTTTCATCTAAAAACATTCTTTTTATATTTCAAAATAACATCTTTTCAGTAAACAAAAAATTTTCATCTTTTAATCAATATTGTTTACATATGATGTGTCTAAGAATGAGTAGATTTTATTATTTTGTTAATATGGCTAGAAATTTTTTACATAGTTTAGGACTAGTATAATTATATATATATATATATAAACAAGGATTTTATATTATACATAAGGATGTTATTTCTGTTTTTACAGATTCTAAACTTAATTGTTTTTTGCATTGTATATAGGGTAGCAAACAATTTGAATGGTTTTCTTTCCTTGTAGAAAGCAGAAATTTCGGAAATTTTTTTTATTGATTTCAATTTTTAATCTATTCCCATATTAAAATATTTGTCCCTTTCCACACTGATCTGAAATTAAAAAAAAAAAATTGTACATAAATGTTTTACATAAAATAAGCTTAAAATTAAGCATCAGGGAAAAATAATATTTCATATAAATGTACTAATATGTAAACCATGTTTATTACTCTATTACATTGGTGGGTCAACAAGATGTGTATGAAAAAAAGTACATAATTTCAAATAACCCACTAATATTTTTATATTTTTTTTGGGTTATACCCCTTATTCGATTTAGTTTCATTATAGGTTGATGACACATCAATAATGATGTGTTATCAACACATCCTACAAATCCTATTATCAATTCCCTTATTCTATAAATTGTGGACACAGTTAATAAAAATGAAAAAGTTTCCACGAGAAAGAAAATGAACATTCTAAAAAAATTATATACAATGGAATGGGAATGGTCTGCATTTCATTTTATTTAAAGTCCATTCCTTGAGAGTATTGGTAAAGTTATAGGTATATCATCAAAAAAACATCAGTGTAGGATATGTAATGAATTAATATTTCTTGGATCATTGTATTGCATTATTCTGTTTTATTACTGAAATTTATAAATGTTATGTTTTAAATCATACTAAACTATAAATCAGTATGCATAAATTAATTGCTTTCCATTACGATATATTGCATGCCTGGGTACTTTTGTTTCAAAGACATAAAAGAATGCACAACATATATTGTTAGAAGAAAAGGTCATATTTCATATGAAAAATACAATTTAAAAGAACTGGAATCCTTTTTAAAGAAACTAATAATTTAAATAACACATTTCACCTTAATTTTTATTTTTTAAATTTCTGTCTAAAAATCATCTATATTTAGTATAAACAAACAACAATTAAAAAAAAGGGGGGATATATTACATCTGCAACAAGTCTATTTTTTTACATCTTAACTTCAGAAATAAGATAATTTCCAATGCAAATTTTGTTGTTACAGAAAAAGATTTCTAGAATTTACATAAAAATTTTTTTTTAAACTAGGGAAATTAGCTGTTTTTTTTAATTTAAAGTAGATATAAATTTAAATTAATTTGTCTATGAATTTTTAGATAACAAAAGCCAACTAAGATTTCTCTTATAAAAACATTTAAACAAATATTTTAATTTATATTACAATTATTTTAGTGAAATTTTATGCAACATTGATTTGGGGATTTTTTTCATAACAATCAATCAAAATAATGAAGCACTAATTAGAACATATTTACAAAATTGAATTTGTCGTAAAAACTATCAAGACTTATCATTTCAGGAATTTGTGTTTTGTTATTGAAAAACATAAATCCTAAATAATATCTTAAATGCTTAACAATATCCTAAATAATATGCTTAATTACATATACAAATCAATCTGTTAAAGCAATACAACACTTCTATATATATATTTTCCATCAAAATATCTCATAAAAAGAATGCTGAAAATAAGAGAAATTTCAAATAGCCAATGTTTGTGAAAGAAAAAAAGTAAGACTATTGGTCATAAGATAGTCAACAGACTATAGTTAAAACGAACATAACTAGTTTTTAAAAAAAAAATAAAATAATTTTAATATGAAGTTATTATCTATCATTAAGATAATTTTAAGCCCATAAAAAACTTTACATAGGACTTAAACTTTATAAAAACAATGGAGTAATAAGTCAAAAGCAAATTGCATGTAAAATAAAAAAAAAAAATTCCAACTTAAAAAAATTTTTTTACGTGAAGAGCATGAATTGTGCCAGTTGTCATTTTTTGATGTTTTCCATTGCCAAAAGAAAATTCATTTGGTAATATGCACTAAATTTAACTAATAAATTTTTAACATACTTGTGAAATACATTAGAATCAATGTGCAGCTATCAAACCAGTGAACAATGTGCATCCATATAAGTTTATTTAAAACTATAAACTTTACAAGTTTCATTCATTTTATATATCAAGTTTGATGTGATTGTGATTTTGATGTTTGAATTCTCTATAACGATAATAGTTTATTATTTAACGCTTTATTTCCTTTAACAGAAAAAAATACAAAAAATTGAATGCAAAAAATTATATAAAATAACTAG
>BPLR01004622.1:0-22340 GCA_021605095.1 Caerostris extrusa
GAACAAATTAGCAGATTTTTGTTTTGCCCAAATTTTCATGCACGATAGTTAGAATATTTTCTTTGTTAACTCTTCCATCATTCTCAGTGACGCACATCGAGGGTTTGCCACGGAATCACACACACTTTTCAGTAATCTCAAGATTTTGATGAGGTCTTCCTGTATGCTTATCATCTTTTAGAGTATCTCTTCTGTCCAAAAAACGTTTGTGCCGTAAGAAAAGCATTAAATATACTTAAACAAACTCACCGTAGACTTTTTATTAAATTATTACATTTCAGTAGTACTTTTTCAAGTTTTGCATGAAATTTAGTTACAATTCTGTGATTCATCTTGAAAATCCACCATGAAAAAAGAAAAATAATTGCACTTCTCTAAAAAATATCCGTATCGTTAGAGATAGTGAAAAAAATACATGGAGGTTTTGGCAAAGTGTCAGCAGATAGTTGAATGGTGATAACACAGATGGAGATCTTGTAGACTGAGATCTTACATTAGTCTTAGAAATTCTTTGGCACGCTATGTATAAACATGAATTTTGTACTATTCGAAAAAAAAAAAAGAAAGTTAAAATGCTAATTATAATAAAATATTAATGTAAGTTTCATGAAAGTAAAATTCTATTAAAGCATTTATTTATTTTTTGTTTATATTTTGAGTTAATGAAATAAAAGTATATAATAAACATTATTATGCAAAAGGTATTGTAAAGTTTAATTAAAAATAAAGTATGGAACTCACAGGAATTCAGTACGAATTTAACTCAAAATTCTAAAGTCATTGTCTCAAAGAAAAATCAATGTCTTTAAAAGCTTCCTTACTAAAAGTATTTAAATTACACAGAAAGAGAATAATATAAAAAATGTATTTAGTACTTATCATATGGTTAGTATTAAGATACGTCTTTATAATGGAAAAGTTTTTGAATAAAGTTTTCACAATTCAATAAATGAACAGAAATGAAGAAAGAAAGTTCTTCAAAAGACAATATGCTATAATAGAAAATGATTTTGTTCAAAAATCATTGTAAAACAATAATGAAAACTTTTTATTATGAACTGGTATTGAAACAACTCTGAAAAGATATCGGAGTTGAAAGTTTTGCTTTTAAGTTCTACGGAGTATAAATCAACATCATAATAAAAGCACGAGAAACAAAATGTTTCCAGGTAATCAATATACACAATATAATACATACAAAAATTCCCCAGTTACTCTAAGCTGTAGACAGATGTTTTTGCACTATTATTATTGATTATATGGTACACCACACCTCACCACATCACTGTGCCTGCTGAGTTACACTTATAAAGTTTGTGAATGATGTGGGTGAGAAGTGGGGCAGATCTCTATGACGCTCTACAGTCATTTCTAACCGGGACCTACGGCTTAAGTGGATTCCAAACTTCTAAAACATCCCTAACACTGCAGGGGCTCGAACCCGAAACCTTTGCCACCGGCAATTTACAGACAGGAAATATTTCCTTTTAACTGGGTAGGGTTATCAGCCCTACATCCGACAGTCATATTAGACCGAGACCTACGGTTTAAAGCGGATTTCAAAAACACTATAAAAATCCATGGCACCGCCAGGACTCGGAACCGAAACCTGTGGCACAGAGTGCCAGAGCTCTAGCCACTCTGTCATCAGGCTCCAAATATGAAACCATCTCTCAATACTAGTATAGGATCATTAAAAAATAATAATTTTGGTAACAGAAATCTATAATACATTAAAAAACTCACCAAATTAATAAAAAAATATCAAGAAAGATTTAAAATAAAGAAATGGATTAAAAATATTAGACTATATAAACATATAAACACTGTCTTTGAGCGAGTTTTTGGTAACTTAACTCAAGTCATTAAATCTCTTTTTTTATAGTTTTGCTCTTAATTAAGTTTTGTTGCCATAAATGAAACCGAACATATAAATGTCCAAATGCCAATAATTTTTTTACCTATAATTTGCATTCTATGTCATAAATAACAAAAAAAATGTATGAACAGCTTGAAGGAAATTGTTGCTTTTTGATGAGATTTACAGAAGTAACTGCTCTACATTTCCATATATCGAACAGATCAAAATCTGAAAAACTCCATAAAGTAGACCGACGCTCACATATGATGTCACAACCGCCATAGATTTACCTCTTTTGTTGAATGATTGCAAAGGACACTGATAGGACATTCAAATCTTCGTCCTCTTCCTACTAAACTGAAAACCCTATAACTAGGGACCAGAATCGGTAAACTTTATAGCACTGCAACTTAAAAAAAATAAACTTATAAAAGTTTTAATCGACATGAAAATTCTGCAATCGCTCTCATAAAATAGTGAATCTTACTTTTTTTAATCTATTCTCTTTTACATAAAACTAGCAGAACCCGGCATACGTTATCCTGCCAAAAAAATGCGTTGTAGAAAATTATATATCGCGAATATAATCTCCATGTTCCAATATATGTGCATACTAATTTTCATGGATATTCTGTGAACGATATAGATGAAATGCTGCAGCACCATCTGGTGGCAAGTAAAAATTAGTTGATAGCGCGAACCATATTTTCCATACTGAATATATATTATTGCCAATTTTCAAAGCGATTGGTTGAACAGTATAGAAGTTGATATACATTGCAGCACCATTTGGTATATATATTGCAGCAGCATCTGGTGGCGACTTACAACAAAGGGGATAACATAAAAACATCCTCCATGTTTTGTCAAACACACACACACAAAATTTCATCGAAATCGGTCAAGACGTTTAGGAGGAGTTCGGTGATAAACACATGTACAGAAGAATTATATATATATATACACTGAAGTGACAAAAAGTCATGGGATACCTCTTAATATCGTGTCGGCCCTCCTTTCGCCCGGCGAAGTGCAGCAACTCGACGTGGCATGGACTCAACAAGTCGTTAGAAGTCTTCTGCAGGAATATTGAGCCATGCTGTCTCGATAGACGTCCATAATTGTGAAAGCGTTGATGGTGCAGGATTTTGGGCACGAACAAACCTCTCGATGATGTCCCATAAATTCTCGATGGGATTCATGTCGGGTGATCTAGGTGGCCAGATCATTCGTTGGAATTGTCCAGAATGTTCTTCAAACCAATCGCGAACAGTTGTGGCCCGGTGACATGGCGCATTTTCATCCATAAAAATCCCATCGTTATTTGGGTACATGAAGTCCATGAATGGCTGCAAGTGATCTCCAAGTAGCTGAACATAAGCATTTCCAGACAATGTTCGGTCCAGTCGCACCAGAGGACCAAGTCCATGCCATGAAAAAACAGCCCACACCATTACGGAGCCACCACCAGCTTGAACAGTGACTTGCTGACAGTTTGGGTCCATGGCTTCGTGGGGTCTGCGCCACACTCGAACCCTACCATCAGCTCTTACCAACTGAAATCGTGACTCATCGGACCAGGCCACGGTTTTCCATTCATCTAGGGACCAACCGATATGCTCACGTGCCCACGAGAGTCGCTGCAAGCGATGTCGTTCTGCCAGTAAAGGCACTCGAGTCGGTCTTCTGCTGGAATAGCCCAAGAAAGCCAAATTTCTCCGCACAGTTCTAACAGACAAGTCCCTTGTACGTCCCACATTGATTTCTGCTGTTATTTGACGCAGTGTTGCTTGTCTGTTAGAATTTACGACTCTTTGCAGACGTCGCCGGTCTCGGTCGTTAAGTGCAGGCGGTCGACCACTGCGCTGTCCATGGTGGGATGTTATGCCTGAAATTTCATACTCTCGGCACACTCTTGACACAGTGGATCTGGGAATGTTGAATTCCCTAACGATTTCGAAATGGCATGACCATGCGTCTAGCTCCAACTAACATTCCGCGTTCAAAGTTTGTTAATTCCCGTCGTGCGGTCATCATCACGTCAAAACCTCTTCACATGAATAACTTGAACAGAAATGAAAGTCTCTGCGAAAGCACTGCGCATTTATACCTGTTCTACGCGATGCTACTGCCATCTGAAAATTTGCATATTGCTATCCCATGACTTTTGTCACTTCAGTGTATATATAAAGATAAGAATTGTCCTAATACCATTTTTGGATTCTTGTAATGAGATATTTGAGAGTCGGCGGCATTACAACAATTACACGATCCGATGAACTCGATTGATGTAAATACGCCTCCATGCATTAAATTATGAAATTAGGAAGTTGTTAAATGCAGTGCATAAACGATGATTAATTTGCTTCTAATTGAAGCGTTGCTGATTGAAATCCTTGTTAAATCTATTTTAGATGTGGCCGAATTTAATGAGAATATTCCTCGATGATTAATAAAAAAGCATTTGAATGGTATGTTACGATGAACAATGGCAACATGCATTGTTCAAAGTGGGGGTCATTTGAATTTAAACAATTATTTATAATTTAAAAACTCACAAGCTTACTCATATGAATATAGACTAATTTTTCAAAATAAATAAAAACAAATAAGAAATAAATAAACATGGACCTTTTATATTTTTGATCCATCGGACCTAGCATTTAATTTCATAGTTGTTTAAAAATGCATGTTGCAATAATTTTAATGTTATGCTAATTGCAATGCAATATTTTCAAGAACTTTAGAGGCTTCAAATTCCACGATTTTCGTTACATAGAGTTCAGTGACCGACATTCAGCTCAACGAGAAAGAAAAAAGGAATTCATCACAAACATGTAATATAAAAAAAAAAAAATGTAAAGTCAATTCCTACTTTTTTTCCCACTATATTGCAGAAAGTACTTTATAAATAATTTTCATTCATTTTTTAAGTTTATCTGGCGCCATCTATTCTTAGATATATGCAACTTAAATCTAAAAAACTAAAATTAATTAATTAAATATATGAATGAATTATTATTTGAAACAATTATTAACATCCAGTGTCATCCACTACAAGTTCAAAAAAAAATGTATTTGAATTTGAGTGGATGAATAAAAAAGTATTTATGAACGATTGAAAATTTGAACAAGATATATAGGGAGAGTGTGAGCTAATAGAAGGTATTGAAAAAGAACACCCAAAGTTTATCACAAGCAATAAAAATTTTCAACATTTAATAAAACCAACATGGCGTATTCATTTTTTAAGTCACTTAATATTCATGAACACATGAACTTCTAATGAGATTGATAATGTTTATGTATAACAGAGCATTTGTTTGAATAAATTCTTCATGCATCAGTTTATACATAGGCTTCACACAATGTTAACATCAAGTGTCATCCGCTACAAGTTCAAAAAAATGTATTTGAACTTGAGTGGATGAATAAAAAAGTATTTTATGAACGATTGAAAATTTGAGCAAGATATATATAGGGAGAGTGTGAGCTAATAGAAGAAATTGAAAAAAAAGAACAGACCAACGAAAGACCTACAAAATTAGAATAAGTGGTTCCGAAAACTTTTCCCATTCTGTGGTTGCTCAGAATGCTTGTGTAAATAACGAGGGGTTGTCCAGAACTATTACGGGCTAATGGAAAGAAAGGAAGATTATCCTTCCAGGAGAAAAAAATGGTTCTATAGATGCCAATGTGGTCACCGAATACCTCTAAGGACACATTGGGCTTTCCATTTAGCTGTTAATGGAACTAGAGAGTCTGAGATCTTGACTAGGTCTTATGGTTAAGGCAGATTTTTTGTTTATAAATCTCTTGTTTCTTAGAAAGCACGAAACTGTACGAGAGCAAACTAAAGCAGTTAAAATTAAATACTTTGTTCAAGACATCAAAATTTTGATGCTGTAAAATTTGCATTTCTGTGACCTAAATAGGTGATATTTCTACAGATAGTTTTATCATTTTATAGTTTCATCATAATATTTTAATATCTATTTTTCAATGCAGCGATTCATCGAACGAAAAATTAATTACAGTTTTCCTTTTTAACTTGCAGTTTTAGTGTGCTTTAATAGCTATGCATGTAGTTAAAAAGTTGTAAAAAATTTTAGTAATTCCATAGCTGTATTGCCCTTTTTTATATAACGACAACTAAACAGAGTAATACACATTTTTGCACTTGCATATCTGTATATATATACTGGGTAGTTACAGTAAAAACAAAACCAACTATAGTCCGATGGTTTAGTATAAACTTATGTAGTCTCAGCTCAGTCGTAATACCAACGCTCTATAGTCATGTTAAATCAGAAACATGTTAAATCAGTCATGTTAAAGTGGATTTCGAACCACTACAAACACTCATGATACAGCCGCCAGAATTCACATCCGAAACCTGTGATACGCTAGTCACTGGATCATCGGGCCCCATATATATATATATATATATATATATATATAATATATATATAATATAAATAAAGTATATATATATATATATAATATAAAAATTTTTAAATTACATCTCTGACTGTATTTAAACGTATTGCATACCAAAGAATAGAGTTTTATAAATTCTATTATTTTCAGTAGTATTGGCAAGTATTATAATATGGGGGTAGTATTGGTAATGAATAATAAAAATTTATGAAATTCTGTTATTCAAGTATTTTTCCATTGATTTAAGATTATTTTATGAAATGAAAATCCTTTTAAATATAAGTACCACAACAACAACTACAGAAGATGACAGCTGTCAGCCATCATTAGACTTCAAAGGTAACTTAAAAATACCATTAAGTTGAATAAACTATTTTTCAATTCCACCAATTTCGATCAAACTTGAAAACAGCCTTACTATGGAACAGCTCGCCACCAAGGACCGTTAACTATTGTCCCAGAGGACATAAAGTGCACAATCGTGTTTGCGTACCGCAGAGGACACAAATCCGCTTTCCGCGGAGGTTCTCCAATTTCCTAGACGGGTCCAGGAAGGAAATTCAATCAAGAGTGGATTTAATCCTGCCATGAGTTTTGGCGAAGATTGGCTTCGATGGGATTAATCAGCCCCGAAGAGGAGTCAACCCTTCCCAGGGTGTGATTCATTGGGGGAAATGAGAAGGGTGGTCAATCGTGTGCTCAACCCCTTAATCGAGTTATGACCAGAGGACAACAGGATGACATATATTTGCAAATCCTTAATAATAAAAAGTACTACATGTGAATTGAAGTTGAAGCTTTATTTAATTCAGAACTATTCTTGATTCGTGTATTTAACAGGAGAGATGTTTAACAGAGAACTGTCAATCATCCATTAAGTATCAAAAATATATCATAGAATTATTTCAAGACAAAATAATTATGTTTACAATTGGCCATGATCAATTCCTATCGTACCTCAAAAATTTACCCTTTCAGAAAATGATATCTGCTTTTGCGCAACAAAATATAATTTGCTAAAAATATGTTAATATTGACAAGCATTATGTTTGCATTATTATTATTCTTGTTATAGAAGACTGATGGACGAGTGGCTATCGCTTTGGCGCTCTTTCATCACACGTTCCGGATTCGAGTCCCGGCGGTGCCATGGATGTTTGTAGTGGTTCGAATTCATTTTAAACCGTAGGTACCGGTCTAACATGATCGTAGAGCATTGGGGGGGTACTGTTACTCCACGTCCGTAGCTTACCTTCAAACTACAAACACCTCCTGGGTAGTGCTAAGTGAGTAACATCTGTGCAGCGCTGGCCTAAAGGCATCAAAAATAACTGTGTAAGTGTTTTCCAGCTGCATTAGAACACACAAAAAAAGAGCCATTTCCTCATGCAACTATTTGTCCCTTTTACAAAACCATGATAACTTAAAATGCCATCTTAATATTTTTACATTTAGTAGCAAAAAAAATATAATATACAATTCATGGATCAGATGGAAAAAAATGTAATAAGTTTTATAGAAGAAAATGAACAATTAATAATCATAAGAAATCATTAGTTCTGAAATGTTAATCGAAGTAATATCTGCAACCAATTCTTTCACTAAAAACAATATTTTTATCATTTTATACTCGACTGAAGGCTAACATACTATTTCGTATAACGCCATACTATATTTTGTTTATCAATAACGGTTTTCTTTAAAGATAGAATTTCTTTATAATTATAATAATAATATATAATTAAAATAAAAAATAAATCTGAAAAATGTTTTCATTACTGTACAATTGATTGTAGGAAAAATAAGAAAATATTAACAATGAAATTTGAAGGAATATTTAACTTTTAGTGCGAGTTTTATACCAAAGATTATTTACATGATACTATCAATATCCACCTCTCTATTAGTGTCACTGTGTACCATTTATTATCATATAGCTATCATGTTTACTTAAATAAAATAATAATAATTAAGATAGCAAAAAAAGTATTTAAATTAAATTTATATTAAATTGTAAATTTTTATTATTCTATCAATGGCAGTAGAAATCCTTCTATTCAAATATGACGATTTATCCCATCGCACTGAATAGAAATACGAAATCTCCTTCATGTCAAAAAGCTATTTCTTCATCTTCAACAACTGTTCGCAACCCTTTCTTGACAAAGTCTTTTAAATCTCAGCATTTCTCAAGAGGGACAGACGATAAAGTCACGTGACAGCCCCTCTACCTCCCCGAGGGATGCTCCACCAAGAACGACAAGAGGACATTATCTCCCAGAGAATATTTTCTTCTGGTGGCGTCCCGAGGTCGTAAGCTGTTGCGGATTTTCTTTGGGTAGGGTGTCGCAGGGATTTTCTTAATGTCGAAGGGGTCCTGATGGATGTCGGGATATAGGGTCACCCCTCCCAGCGAAATCGTCTGCCTTAATGGACTCGTAGACACGTCCATGAATACTAAAAAAGATGTTACGCCGCCAAACGAAAAAGAAAGAAAATGGAGCCAGAAATTCTTTTTGGATTCTTTCCCCTCTTAGCATCACTTTGAGGCAGTTTATTTCTCCCCCTTCGTTTCTATTTTCGACGTTCTTTTTCACGCAATCGTCTGCACCAGTATTCCCTCCCTGTCTTCAAAAAGTGAAACGACAGTAAATCTAGAATCTTTCGTTTGTTTTCTCTTTTGGAAGAGGAGGAACATATGTTTTAAGGAGGAAAATCGAAATAGGAATAAAGCAGAAATCTCACGATAAGAATCGTGAGGTATATTTCGTAAACTATTTTCTGAATGGAATGTGGTTTTAGTAAAAAGTTTACTTCGAATACATTTTGATTTAATCTTTCGTAAATGTTCTTCCTGAAATGCGTTTATATAAACATGATAATCAAAAATACGTTAAGAATTTAAGCATAGAAAATATAAGTAATGATATAAATAAATACTTTCCTGCGATTAGGGCCAGAACTCTAGCCTTTGGACCAATAAGACCAATTGGTTAGCGCTCTAACCTTTGGTACCAGAGGTTTTAGGCTCGAAGCCTGGCGATGACATGGATGTTTTCTACTGGTTCGGAATACACATTAAACCATAGGACGTGGTCTAATTAGTCCAAGATGTATAAAAAAATTATTTCTAAATGATATTCGTTTTTCATTTGTACTGATAAACGAAACACTTTCATTAAAAAGTTTATAATAATTCTTCTTTATCGGTGCAACAGTTCTATGTTCGGCCAAGGCCATCTGCCTACTGTAAGATATCAAGACAGGAGATAGGGTTGTCAACCCTACGCACAACAATCATGAAAAAAAAGAAGAATCTGTGTATAGAAGTATAGCAAAATGAATCTGTGTATAGAAGTATAGCAAAATGAATCTGTGTGTAGAAGTATAGCAAAATGAATCTGTGTATAGAAGTATAGCAAAATGAATCTGTGTATAGAAGTATAGCAAAATGAATCTGTATATAAAAGTGATATAAAAGTATCTGTTTGGTTTGATTTGTCAGTCTACGTTAATGATTTGATCTGTTTGGTTTGATTTGTCAGCCTACGCCTAAAAGAGTACACAAAATAATTCATTTTGTGTACTCTTTAGGCTAATTAGACCCGGACCTACGGTTTAAAGTGGATTCCGAGTTTTGCACCAAACATTAATTACATGATACTATCAATATCCACCTTTATACTATATTAATGTCACTGTGCATCATTTATTGTCATAGATTTGCTACCTTAATTATTATTATTTTAACAAAAATAAAATAATAATAATTAAGGTAGCAAATAGATATTTAAATTAAATTTATTTTAAATTTAAGTTAAATTGTAAATTTTTTTATCCCATCAATAGCTGTAAAAATCTTTCTATTCAAATATTACGATTTAACCCATCACACTGAATAGAAATACGAAAATCGCCTTCATGTCAAAAAGCTATTTCTTCATCTTCAACAACTGTTCGCAACCCTTTCTTGACAAAGTCTTTTAAATCTCAGCATTTCTCAAGAGGGCAGACGATAAAGTCACGTGACAGCCCCTCTCCCTCACGAGGGATGCTCCACCAAGAATGACAAGAGGACATTATCTCCCAGAGAATATTTTCTTCTGGTGGCTTCCCGAGGTCGTAAGCTGTTGCGGATTTTCTTTTGGTGAGGGGGTGTCGCAGGGATTTTCTTAATGTCGAAGGGGGTCCTGATGGATGTCAGGATATAGGGTCACCCCTCCCAGCGAAATCTTCTGCCTTAATGGACTCGTAGACACGTCCATGAATACTAAAAAAGATGTTACGCCGCCAAACGAAAAAGAAAGAAAATGGAGCCAGAAATTCTTTTTGGATTCTTTCCCCTCTTAGCATCACTTTGATGCAGTTTATTTCTCCCCCCTTCGTTTCTATTTTCGACGTTCTTTTCCACGCAATCGTCTGCACCGGCATTCCCTCTCTGTCTTCAAAAAGTGAAACGACAGTAAATCTAGAATCTTTCCTTCGTTTGTTTTCTCTTTTGGAAGAGTAGGAACATATGTTTTAAGGAGGAAAATCGAAATAGGAATAAAAGCAGAAATCTCACGATAAGAATCGTGAGGTATACTTCGTAAACTATTTTCTGAATGAAATACGGTTTTAGTAAAAAGTTTATTTCAAATAACATTTTGATTTAATGCTTCGTAAACGTTCTTCATGAATACGTTCTCCATCCTTCGTAAACGTTCTTTTATGTAAGCATGAAATCAAAAATACGTTAAGAAATTGAGCATATAAAATATAAATAATGATATAAATAAACATTTTCATACGGCCTGATGGTCAATTGGCTGGTGCTCTAGCCTTTGGTACCACGGGTTTCACGTTTGAATTCTAGTGGTGGCATGGATATTTGCTAGTGGTTCGTAATCCACACTAAACAGTAGGTCATGGTCTGATTAACCTAAAGTGTGTAAAAGAAATAATTTCTAAATGATATTTGTTTTTTAATTTGTACTAATAAACCACTTTAAAACTTTTATTAAGAAAGGTTTTTGGTTAAAAATTTTATAATTTTATATTTTATAATAATTATTCATGTCTTTGTGCTGCTAAGTCAAGAACGAAAAGAACTTCTTTATCATGACTCGTCGCTTTACATCGTTTGAGAACACACGGGGTCATGGATTTGGTCTAGATGTTGCTATTGACCAAGTGGAATAAGAAACAACAAAATGATTCTTTTAATGGCCCTTTTACTTTATTTTGAAACAGTTTATTTCAAAAAAAATTTGAAACACTGCATTACATTAAAATGTAAGTAAAATGGAATTACATAGAAACTGTTTTGCATCGGAATTTCAACATGATGATTTTGAATTTTACTTCTATGTTCAATTTAATATCTTATTGTTTTATGGCACAAAGACCTTATATTAATTTTTAGAACTTTCTGGTTGTGCAAAAAGTGAAAAACTAATTAAAAACAATATTTCGCCTATTTTAACAAAAAAGGTTGTCATTAAAACTTGGTTTTGAAGAGATTTTACGAATCGCTTCGAGTTTTTAATAATTTTTATTAATTAAAAGTTAGATACAATTAACTCAGTGGCTTATATAATTAATAATATTTTTGAAAATAATTGTGACTTTTTTATTGGTCTTATGTTCATGAACCAAACCCACTTCTGAATAGCATTTTCGATAATGCTTCAATTAAATATGATGCTCCGTAAACAATAACTACTTACTATACATAAACACAAAGAGAAACTCGGCAATCTATGTGAGATTTCAAATATTTACGTCCTTCGCAAGACTCAATCAGAACTCGATCACAAGATACGAGACAATTTTCTTTCCATTAAAAGTCAAAACTCACCTCCATCGAAAACAGCCAATTTATGCAATGGTTCAGAGAAAACCATTAGCCGTTTGCATTGCATATCAAGTCGTAACAAGTGACGTTCCAAAATCGATACCGCCCCCAGGAAAATTGAAATCGGGCCTCTTCAATTTGGGGCTCGCTTATCGGGACCGATTTAGAATGTGATATTCGATTCTATCATTCCAAAACGAGATAGTCGATCGTTTGGTGGTGCGACAGTCAGCCAATAAGCATTCCCGTCTGCATATTTCTGTGAATCTTTAAGCACATTGCGTAGATTTGTTTAATCATGTTATTTAACTATATCTGATATTGCAAGAATCAGAATGATTGTTTATGGAATCTTAAATTTTATCGCTTAGAACAATGGCTGTTAACGATGCAGTGACTTACGAATCCGTTCTTATCAATCATGGGATGCCCCAGGTAATAACTAAGATCATTACAGAGATTCGATAATTTAAACTCCATTTAGCCTCCGTTAGACGCTATCATTTTCAATCCCCATTGGTAGGAATGCATTTCGCAGATGCAAAGGTTTTCCATTACTCATGAATAATCGTTTGGTGGCTTTCTTTAAAACGAACTGTGTAATCAAGAGGTGGCTAATGTATGTTTGTGTTAACGTTACTACTAGACAACGAGCCGAGCTGGAAAAAAAGTTTCAGATTCAATTTGTTTTATAATTATTACTGAAAATTTACAAGAATAATATGTTAATTGGGTATTATAAATTCAATGGGATTATCAAATTATTTTATTAATTCTATTACTGTCTTCATTCGTATTTCCCCTCAACAAAAATCAGTAAAATAAATGACGTAACTGCAGCCAAACAACATAAAAAATATCTGCTACTTTAAATATTGCCGCCCATTTTGACCTGAAGTCCTTCAAGTCAAGTCGTACTGTATTGACAAATATGCATCATCTATTCTACAATCACATTGTACCATAGCAATTTTGAATCAACACTTCAATAGGTAGTATTTGAAGGGATGGTAACATCCTCATTCTCAACTCTAATAGAAGAGTTTTCTGGCATACAAGTCTATTGTGACCATCCCAGACATACACGAGGATACTTTTGGTATGGCTTTGCTAATCTGATTTCAAACAGGATCTATATGCTATGATATATGTTGTTCTAATGCAGCTGGCATTACAGAAACAGTTAATCTCCATTCCATAAGTCAGTGACTGCACAGCTGTTACTCATTTAGTACTACCCAAGGAGCACGTGTACCTTGAAGATATACTACGGACGCGAGTAATACTACCCCTACAACGCTCTACGAACCTATAAGGCCGAGACCTACGGTTATAAGTAGATTTCGAACCACTACAAACATCCATGGTACCGCCGGGACTCCGGAGATATCTAACATATCCAATGTAAATATAATATTTTTCTTAGCCCACTTGGTCGGCAGCACAATCCAGACCAATTTCATGAAGTGTACTTATACAGACGAGTCATGATAAAGGTTAAAAAAATGCAGCTTCTTTTTGTCCTTGCGGCAAAAAGACATGGAGGACCTGAGAAGGGAGAAGTCTGACTTTACCTTACTCGGTTATACCAACGGCCATTGGGTACCCATTTTAGTCGCCTTCTACGACATGCATGAGCTACAGTGGAGCTATTCTAACCAGGACCCACACGGAGAAATGTAACATGAGTAAAGAATAAAATAACAATACTTCTCTAGCAATAATGCAGTAAAGTGAACAAAAAATAAAGTTTCACGGTAATGTAATGATTACAGTATTGTATCTTGTTCTTATTCTTCCATTAAAAACACCCAAAGTTGTATTCAATAATGTCCACATTTCAATCCAAGAAAGCCCTTCTGGATTACTCCCCGACTGTGAACTGATAATAAAAGCATTCGTAATTTATGATGTCATAATTCTTCCCGCTGTTTGGAAACATCACTGTTACGACTGAGGTTATTTAAAATATAACATTGTTGTTTCTTATCCAACTCAGCCAACAGCAACATCTAGACCAAGTCCATGAACCAGTGAGAAAAACCGTGGAGTCATGATAAAAGGTAAAAAGATGAATCTTCTTTTGTCTTTGGCCTTGCTGGACAAAAACGGAGAAGTCAGACTTTACGCCATCAGATTATATCCCCGGACATTGGGTACCCACTTTAGTCCACTTTTGCGACATGCATGGGCTACAGTTGGGCTATTCTAATCCGGACCCACATAGAGAAATATAACATGCATAAAGATTATGGTAACAAAACCTCTCTAGCATTAATATACAGTAAAGTGAACAAAAAATAACGTTTCATGGTAATGTAATGATTCCAGTATTGTATCTTGTTGGCCTATGTTTCTTATTCTTCCATTAACAACACCCAAAGCAGTACTCAATAATGTTTACGTTTCAGTCCGAGAAAGCCCTTCTGGATTACCCCCGACTGTGAACTAATAATAAAAACATTCGCCATTTATGATGCCATATTTCCTCCCGCTGTTTGGAAACATCACTATTAAGACTGGGGTCTCGGGGGTGTCTTCTGGAAATATTGACGACCCTTCGCGAGAAAGGGGGCCGTTGTTGTCTCGACGGGGGTGGGAATGACGGCTGATCGATGTTGGGGAAAAATGGGAAATGACACTAGTTCAGATCGATGGCCATTTTCCTGTTGACATTGTCATAATTTTATTTTAAAAAGGCGATGGTTTTTGTTCGTTCAGCTTATTGTCCCTTCCTACGATTGTCATTAATCCTCAGAAATCCGGGAAAACAGAAACAGGAAAATAAAGTTTGGACTTGTAAATACCAATTGCAACAATTTTTTAAGTCCCATTGTTCATAATAAAGACATGAAAGAAAGAAATTGGAATTGATTATAGGAGAGACATTAGATTAGATAATAAAGACACGAAAGGAATTGGTTATTTTAATATACATTTTCGATTTTTTTTTTATTTCCTTATTATCATTGAATATTAGTTCTAAGAAGTTTAATATATCGAAGATAATTTATTATGAATGAAAAATACAAGAGTAAAAGAAACATTGTTGAATAAGTAACAGTTTTTGCTATAAATGGATGAGTACTTTAATTAGAGTTAAGTCGTAGTCAAGCTGACAGGGTATGTGTTTTCTTTACATATACCCCAAATGTGAGTTAGTTACCTTTATCTTCTTTTCTACCGTTTCTCCTGAGAAGAAATACATCCCTTTGAATATTCATTCATATAACCAAATCATTAAGACCATATCATTCATAAAGACCAAAATGATTAAGGTGTATATTTGGTTTGGTGGGCCTAAATGGCCGAGTGGCTAGCGCTCTGGTGCTCGGTACCACGGTTTCGGGTACGAGTCCCGGCGGTGCCATGGATGTTTGTCGTAGTTCGGAATCCACTTTAAACCGTAGGTCCCCGGTCTAATAGGATCGTAGAGCGTTGCGAAGGCATTGTTACTACGCGTCCTTGGCTTATCTTCAAGTTACACGCGCCCCCTGGGTAATGCAAAGTGAGTAACGTCTGTGCAGCGCTTGCCTTAAGGCATCCAAGACCAAGCTGTCTAAGTGTTTGTCGGCTGCATTAGAAAGAAGAAGAAAAAATATTGGTTTGGTTCGTCACTCTACAGTCATTTTTTCCCAATTTAGGCTAATTAGACAGGCACCTACAGTTTAATGTGGATTCCGAACCACTAACAAATACCCATGCCACTGCCAAGATTCAAACCTGATGCCTGTGGTACCAATGGTCAGAACACTAGCTAATTAACCATCAGGCCGGTTAAAGTGTAGATTGGTTTGGTTTGTCACTCTACGGTCATATTGTGCCCACGAGGCCTAAACAGATAGGGACCTACAGTTTAAAGTAGATTTCGAACCCCTACAAACATCCACCACCAGGACTCGAACCCGAAATCTGTCTTAAGGTGTAGAAGCGAATTGTGATGTAAATATCGTTTTTGTTCAGACTTAGTACTAATTTGCTTAAAATAAAACAAATCATCATCATCATTAAAAACGCCTAAAATACTGTCATTTTAAGCATCATGTTTATAATTTTAATTATCAATAATGAAGCTTTTTTTATCCTGTCAAGTCCTCCAAACATATAAAAAAAACATCATGTTTATAATTTTTTTCTGAATTTTTATTCTACGTTTACATAAAATCTATAAATAAGTATTAAATCAAATTATTAATGTATGTATTTTTGCTTTCATGAGGGATGCAGCATGATGGCTTTTGGTACCACAGACTACAGGTTCGAATCCTGGTGATGGAATGGATGTTTGTAAGTGGTTCGGAATCCACATTAAGCTGTAGGTAACGGTCTAATTAGCCCGAAATGTATACAAAATGACCGTCGAACGACTAACCTAACCTAATCCATGAGGGATTTCTACCAATATAAACTAAATTCTAATATTAAATAGCAAGATTTTAAAATTATAATTATAAATTGCATTAATAATTTAACTGAATTGGCCATTTATTGTTATTAGTGATAAGGAACACGAATCCAAAAGACTGGCAACAAATTTGACAGCCGTGCCTTTTTTGCCAAACTTCACGAAATATTTCATCAATATTACTCATCGCCAATTACTATCATACCTATCTATTGATCTACTATACCTATTTTCTGATCTACAATATTTGTAGAATTATAATAATTGCGAACTAGGTTAAATTCAGAAATCCAATGATCTAATATACTACTTTTGATAGTAATACAGAAATACAGGAAATAAATAGATATCATCATCGATACTATTAATCAACTATATTTAAATCTGATGGCAACATTAAAACTAACTGTAAGCTTAATAACAATAAACTGACAATTTAATTATAAATGCTAATTACGATCAGATTAGAGTCCCGACTCATAGTTCAATGCTAAAATAAGTAATCAAGCGTAAGAATCCGCGATGGCTCGAATACTCTGGTCAGTTCTCTCATGAATGGAGAATGAAACATCGCATGTCAATTTTACACATCAACAGTTAAATTATCTGGTTGGAATTATTAGAATATCCTCTCATACTACATGCAAATACTGGGAAATTATATCAGAAAATCTTACCCAGAATCAAGGCCTGCCATGGATTGTCTGCTTTTAAATTAGAAATGTTTGAGTTGAAATTCTGCTGTTGCTAATGAATTTAAATTTACTGAACACATTTAATGAAAGGCATTTAATTATTTCTATTTGAAAAAACTGTGTGAAAACTATGGCATATACTATGTGAAAAAAGAAGTATTATTTAGTTCTATTAAAAATAAATGCTTTGGCTCGCATATAGAACTACTACTACTGCTACACCATAGTGCCTAGAGCTGAGTTACCCCTTTACAGTTTGGGAATGATGTGGATGAGAAGACAGATTGGGCTCTGTGACGCTCTACGTTCAAATGAGACCGAGATCTACGGCTTAAAGTGGATTCCGAAACACTACAAACATCCATGGCACCGCCGGGATTCGAACCCGATACCTGTTGCCCCGAGTGCCTGAGCGCTAGCCACTCGGCCATCAGGTCCCAACTAGTGTTAAATAAATGATAGTATTAAAAGTTATGGCTGCATCAATTTACTTTTAGGTTGCAATTTCGATTTTATGGATTAAACTTGAGCATGAACATAAACACATCAAAAATTATTATTGAAAATAATGAAAAAAAAAATACTTAATTCAGAAATAATTAAATGCCTTTCATTAAATAAATGTGTTTAATAAATTTAAATTCATTGGCAGCAGCAGAATTTCAACTCAAAGCTGATTTAACAGCAGACGATTTTAGATGTCATTCGAAAATGGTTCTTTTATTGCATTTTCTTGACGTCATAAAAATCAAAGAGAATTTTATTCTTAGATGTAAAAATGAAATTATTTCAAAAAAAAGGAATACATTACTATAAAAAAAGTCAGTAATTTTCAATAAAGCTTTTTCTCTAATTTTTTTTTATTGTATATCGTGAAAATGGAGAGCTGAAATCGATGTTTTCTGTATCGATTTTCCTTTTGTAGCAATATCATTCTTCGTCTCACGTGAGAAACCTTCATTCGTTTGTTTATTTCGATTTTATTGCTCAAATTGGGTAAAAAAATACTCCCGTGAAATTTTATCCCGAAAAAGGTCCAAGCAGATTATTTGTATCAGAGTCGGAAGAATTTCTTCAAATATTCTTTACTGAAAGTGACATCTTAAGAAAGTTCCGAAGAAAAATACGTTCCATAAAGTTATTTTAAACAGAAAAAAATTCAAACTATTTGAAAGATTTTTTTCATTTTTGATTCTAGTATTTTTCGAAGAGAATCCTTTTATTTACAAAGAAAAAAAAAAAATCTCGGACTTATGAATAAAATCTTTAAATATCTTTTCTTTAAAATAGAAGTTCTAGAAAAATAAAAGTTTTTATTCCATCCAAACGTTATCGAATATTTAAATTACGAATGATTCATAAAAAAAAAAATTTCACTTATTTTCATAAAAGATCCAATAATTATTTCAATTTAAATCCTTAATTAATATGTTAATCTTTACAAGATCATTATTTAGAAGATTACAAACATTAATTGTAAAAAATGAAATGTGTTGAAAGGTTACGTTCGCCCAAAAAATTGTCTAATAATAATTAATATGATCTTTTACTCACTTAAAAAAAACTGTTAATTGTAAGTTAAGGAAAAGGAGTTAATTGCAGGTTAAGGTTAAGAGAAAAGGATAACAATGGATATCCTAGAAACAAAACTTCATGATGACGATACACAAAGCATTAATTGATTTGACTTAGCAAAGAATGGATTGCTCATTGATTGTTTTATCGCAAATTACCCAACACACAGACATTGATTCAGGATTAAATTTTCATCAACAGGTATGACAACACTACTAGTAATTGCTTAATTATAACTGCTAATAACTTTTAACTGAAAAAACACAAATAAATGGTATTTATTACTTTAGATATTTTTACGGCTTTAAATTTTTTGTTTCATGGATAGATAGTATTTATTGATCATTTAATAAAACACTCAAGCTTTATAATTTTCTCAAAAAAAAAAAAAAAAAAAAATGATGCATTTTGCTTTTTTACATTTTTCACCTAAAATTAAAAACCATTGTGACTTTGTAGAAAGTACTTATTGATCCTTTAATTAAACACTCAAGATTTACTCACCAGAACGTGCTATAGTATTTTTCCCACGAGAAGAGATATAGCATTTCTGTTTCAGGGGAAAAGGAATGTATATTTTTGAACAAATGCATAACAACTTATCATTCAAATGTGACAGCAGATAAGCAGTATCGTGGATATTTATTCAACGTGCAATTAATGTTTTGTTCTAGTGTCAAACTGTCACTCAAATCTGATAGCAGATAATCAGTGACATGAACAATGAGACCTCATGATTTCAGCGATTGTCTGTTCGACCTTCACAAGTCGAAACAATTACAGATATGGACTACGCCATGAGTTGTGCATCGTAATTGGTGATAGACCATGGGCTGAGGAAGTGTCGACTTCATTGAGAAGTAAGGGAAACTGAAACTGATTCCCCCTTAACTGATTTTCCTAAAGGGAGGTTTTTGGAGAAGAGGGTAGAATGTTCTGTCACAAGAAGTGATATTTTTCTCTTTTTCTGTAAGATTGAACAGGCCAGAGATTCCGAATGTTTACAAGGAGAGCCTTTTGTGTTTTCGTGTATAACGCCGTGTGATAATCTCCGACTCCGCTCTGAAAATCACCGACCTTGGAGTGAACTACACTTGCGAATCAAATTTATATTTTTAATTTTCATGGCATTTCTTTGTATAATAACACAGAGCTCCGTATATACACATGTATGCGCTGATGCTTTTAAATAAAAATTAAAGTATTCCAATGAATCTGAAAGTGGCCCTCTTCTACCCAGAAGCCGTTGTAGGTCTAGTATAGGCCGAGACGTAACAGAGAATAATTTCCCTTCAAAAAATTATGCATTTTGGCCTTTCGTATTTTGCATAAAATATTGAATATTATTGCGGTTTTAGAATCTGTATGCTATAGTATGTATAATGTTTTTTTTTCATTCATATTATGCTTGTTGCTATATCCTTAATAGTTTAAATGTTATTGCCTTCTTAAATTCCTAGTTTTTATTACGTCGAATTCAATTATCCTTTACAATGAGGGGAAATTAATTATTCGCGAACACATTGTCCTTTATATAATATAACACATTTGAATGCATATAAAAAAAAAACCGGGTTTTAGATATACTGAATAGAATGAAGATTTTTCTGTCATACATATAAGAACTATGCTAATTTCTTGAGAATGGGGATTCATGCTGAAATGGATTTCAAGTATATGATTGTTCAGTCATTACCTTTATTATTGGCCTCATGTGTTTTCTACCATATTTATTAAATGATTCCATATATGAAATGATTACCATATTTATTAAATGATTATTAGTTTCAAATCGTAGGAAAGTTCTGGAATGCTTTTTCCAACATGTATTATTTTTGTGTTTCTGTGAGACAATTAAATGTTATCTAGATTTTATTAATTGTATTTTTAAGAGGAGTATCATGGATAAAAAGTGTCGTTTACAGAGGAGGTTCAATGATATCTATCAATATCAATAATGAAAAGCTCTTTGGATGTGTAAAATAATCTAGATGCCATTATAAGAGTATGAAGGGAGATTATTTTTACAGCACAAGTGAGGAAATTCAATGTATTCTTTTATAAGAAAAATTTTATTATTTCTTAAAATTTTTAAAGAAAGAATAAAATTTTATTATTTAGTTAGTACATTTAATAGAAACTTGTGCAAAACAGATAACATAAATTAAATTGAATCAGATATATCTTTTTTGTAACAAAAACCTCATTAAATATCCAATGAAGATCATAAAAAACCATTTTAATGCTTTTCCATCATTAATGACATTTTTTTTCTAATCCAGCTGGCAAACACTGAGCTGTCTTGGATGCCTTAAGGCAAGCGCTGCACAGACGTTACTCACTTTGCATTACCCAGGGGGCGCGTGTAATTTGAAGATAAGCCAAGGACGCTGCCCCCGCAACGCTCTACGATCATATTAGACCGGGACCTACGGTTTAAAGTGGATTCCGAACCTCTACAATCCCTCTACATCCATGACACCTCCAGGACTCGAACCCGAAACCTGGGGCACCGAGCGCCAGCCACTCGCCCATTCAGGCCCTCATTAATAACTTACACATATGCATTTCATCCATTGTTGGTAAAAATGAGTTATTAAAGTATTAAATAATAAATGCGCTTGACTGATTTGGAATTGATGATTTAAAAACGATATAATAATATTGTTATTTAAAAAACAATATAAATAAATTATAAAAAATAATATAAATAAATTATAAAAAATAATATAAATAAATTATAAAAAATAATATAAATAAATTATAAAAAAAACATATTTATCTCGGTTTGATTTAACTAAAAAAAATATTTCTTTTCGTTATTATGTGTAGGATTTTGATAAACAAGGTTTAAAAAGTAGCTTTACTTTTTCTTTCCGTCAAAGTATAAATAGCTATAAATCATGCCAAAATAATCTAATAGCGCTCACTTCTAAAACCTTTCTACAGGCGAAAATCCCAGCAACATAAAAAAAGATTCAGTATTCAAGCAGTAGAGCGAGTTTCTAAAACTTAAACGCTTCAGTCTATAGGATCCATTGCTTACATGGTAGATAAATCTGTTTGCCTTTAAGATCTTGGAGATTTTCAAAGAAAACTTTTTCACTCTTTCGTTTGAAGGGGAGAGATTGAAATTTGGACGGTGAATTAAAGGCGAGCGATTTAGACGTCTTTTAAATGAGTTGGGAGGCGCTGATGCGATGCCATTTTGAGGCGGGCATTAGCGTTGGCAGGGAAGCAATTTCGACTTTACGATCCTCTGAGTAAGGCATCATAAATCTAAAAGAAGTGAAACTTTCCACTCTTCTCAATACGTCTGCATCGATCGTCCGAGCACTACAGAAGACTCCTCTACAGGCTGTTGGACTTTCGCGCCAAGAGACATTCAACCGGTTCTGCCCCGGAATCAATCTCTCAAGTTTTTGTAGGTCTATCAGGGGCATTATTCATTAAGGTATACTTTCAGATTGATTTTTTTAATTAATTGTGTTAAAAAAGGTTATAGTCCTTTAGCCTTTGTGGGTAGCT
>BPLR01004623.1:0-34477 GCA_021605095.1 Caerostris extrusa
AGTATCAACAAAAGTACAAATAATATATCATGACAGTATTTGTCAGGGTCCCGCGCTTAGAATTTTCGTAGATACGCACAAAAAGCAAAATAGTGGTAAAATCAGTTTTTGATCTGGAGTCGACAGGCTGTCACGGCTGACAAAGAAATGGCATACTGTAATAACGCTCATCAGCCAGCCTTCTCCTCAGCTTCTTGCTGCCTCCTGACAGATCTGGCCAGATATTGTCGGAGTAATGATCGGTTAATGCCAGTGATAGTTGAAAGTGAGTTAATGCTATCGTTAAGTTGAAAACGCATTTCAGGTTTTGTTAATTTTTTACCACTTGACATATTGTGCAGTCATGGGTTTCCATGGGAAGTTAACTAATAGCGACATGTGTCGCCGAGACAGACAGGAAAGAAAATCTGCAAATGAGCTTAGCTCATATTTATGGACGAAAGAGTACTGGAGCTAACAATTCCAGCTAATTACCATTAGTCAAACGTGCTTTTTTTTTTTTACTTGTGTTAGATACTGAATTGCCTCATCATCAATATTAGTAATCTAGAAATTATGAACTTTCTCTATCCACATATGATTTAATGCTTTAATAGAAAACAGTTATTCCCAATTTAACTTTAGTAAATGAAATAAATGTTTATTCAGAAGAAGCGTATCACATTGAATGAAACAAGTTTTCTTGATAATGTACATAGTTTATATGTATATTATCCAAAGAGATGACGCAAATATATTTATTATTAGTTATACAATATTTAACATAAAATTACATAAATAATATAATTATAATAATAGCATTAATAATAATATAATAATTATTTAATAATAATTATAATAATTATTTAATAATAATTATAATAATTATTTAATAATTATAATAATTATTTAATAATTATAAAAATTATTTAATAGTTTACTAATTAATAATTATAATAAATTATTATAACAAGAATGTATAATGATAATTAACCCAGAGCCATGATTATCTCTGAGTAAATGATGGGCTTGAGGCCATTTTCAAGATTAAAAATCTGTACTGAGGGTGTGCTCATTATAAAATACCATAAAATAGATATTGCTTATGCCACATAGATATAGAATTACCTGCAAAGAAAAGCATTCATGTAAAAGTAAAATAAATTTTTATTTGAATTTAGATAGAATTTTCTTCTTTATTTTTGTTATTATTTCTTCGTAAAATTTAACAGATATCTTTATTTATGGTATTATTTTATAATAAAACACTTTTTACCTCAATTTTAGTTTTTACAATCTTGAAATTCTTCAAAGTTAGAAAAATTATCATTTTACTCAGAAGTGAATCGTGTTTGCGGGGGTTAATTGTGTTATGTATTATGTATTATAATTAATTTATTATAATTATTAATTAATTATTATTAAATAATTTTATAATTATTATTAAATAATTATTATAATTATTAAATAATTATTATAATTATTAAATAATTATTATAATTATTATTAAATAATTATTATAATTATTATTAATTATATTATTATAATTAGTATTATTTATGTAGTGTTTTATGTTAAATATTGTATATCTTAATAATAAATATATTTCATAAAGATGTTGATTCATATAACAGTTTTTAATATAAAATACATATATAAGAATATATTTTTTATTATCAAAGAAAACTTTTGTTTCATTCAATGATGAATTATTACAGTAAAAACTTCTGAATTAAACATTTTATTTTTCATTTACTAGAGTTAAAATTAGGGTTGCGATGAAAGCGAAATGGCGGTTTTTTTTTTTTCTATTAAAGCAATGCATCATAATGGATTAGAAAGTTCATAATTTCTAGATTATAACTCTGCCTTTGATGGTAAATAATTTTTCAATTCAGTCTGTATCCCAACACCAAAAATTAAAAAAAGAAGCTACTGTTTGACTAATGAGAGAAAAATAATAATTAACAAATTTATTATCAATTCTCTTTCGTCCATAAATCTCCGGCACAAAAGCGCAATTCTAAATCATTTGCAGATGGATTTACAAATTTTCCTGTCGCAATCCTCGGCATGGCCCGTATGAAATCGCTTATTGAAATCATTAGCCTCTCCCTGGCGCTATTCGAAGCCATAAAAGAAAGATGGCTTTGGATGGAAATTGTATTTTGCTTTTAATATCTAAGTGGGGGCTATGGCAGAAAAAAAAAGCTTGAAATATATTCACGTTTTTCTTAACTTAATGATGCTTACATTCATTAACTCAGAACTTTCCAAGCTATCCTTATCGGCATTAACCCCATTTTTTCATACTTTTATGATCCACATTTTTTTTTGGAAGCTTAATCAAAATCCGATACTTTCATCCGGTAATATCACAGACCGGACTCACCCTGAAGTTTCCTACGTGAAATCAGGGCGAAAAAAGAAGCAATTTGCAGGAGGGAGACGAACATTTTGAGCGTTATTTTTGCAGTACATTTTCAGTGAGTAGCCATTTCTTGCAGTCCGGGTGCTTTAGCCGATAACCTTTGCTTTTATAATCATTTTCGCGTTTGGGTGGCCTCCAGATCAGATAAAAATACTGATTTTACCCGTATTTTCACATTTTAAAAATATGGCCACTTTTTTTTGTGCGTATACAAAATTGAAAATTCTATAGGAAATTCAACATTTACTGGCAAAAAAACGTTTTAACTATGTGTTTAAATACTGTAATGACATGTGTTTTATTTATATGTTTACTTTTACAGAATACAAATTCTTTTTTGTAAAAAGAAACTGTTGTGCAAAAAATAAAAACAAGTTTAATATAAACAAATAATATAAAAAAAAAAAAATTGTAAAGTCAATTCCTCTACTTTTTTTACACTATATTGCAGAAAGTCCTTTAGAAATAATTTTCATTCATTTTTTAAGTTTATCTGGCGCCATTTATTGGCAGATATATGCAACTTAAATCTAAAAATAAAACTAAAATTAATTAATTAAATTTAATTAATAAATTAATATTTGAAAAACTGTATTAACATCAAGTGCCATCCACTACAAGTTCAAAAAATGTATTCAGCACAAAGTGAATGAATAAAAAGTATTTCATGAACGACTGAAAATTTGAACAATATATATATATAGGAGAGTGTGAGCTAATAGAAGGAATTGAAAAAAAGTTCTTAAAACCCTAATTTGTAAATAATAAACATAAACGAAACAAATAATAAGAAATTAATCGATAAATAGATTTAAAAAAAAAAACTAAAAATACCGAGTTCACAAGATTGGACTCTAGAAGATGAGATATTTCCCTTGCCGCTATATTCATTCAAAATTGCAGGAGCAAAATATGGATGCAATGTAACAATTCCATACTGGTGCATCCAAAATTACATCTCTGTCAATTTAATGGTGAATAATATCACATGGCATTTGAAAATGGCAAAAAATAATGCACTGATAGCAGCTGCTGAATCTTTTATACATTAAACTATGCAAGACGATATTCCTCCTTCTAAGTACAGAAAAAGCATATCTCTTTGATGTATATTTTTTCGAGGAAATAACATGTAATATAAAAATAAGATGTCACATACAGTGCATAGATAGTGAGCATTAATAAAACAAAAACAGCGACAACTGCATGGTGTTACATACGAAGGTATTCAAAAAATGACCATGCCTGTCGAGACATACTGACGTCGTACGTCTAACTGTACGTGATTCTATAAACTTGTGTCCGCAAAAGTAAAGCAACATTCAGAAGATTAAATGTTGTTCTATGGTAATCGGGTTCGATATGCTAATTCTTTCAGATGTTCCCACAGAAAAATTCTCAAAAGAGTTGATTCAGTAATGGGGTGGCATCACACCAATAATACCTTCTCATCCAACCTGCCGATGACATTGCCATCGGAATGACAACGTTTACAGATAGCGAGAGATATATTCACTTTGTAAAGCAGTGCCACTACACTGACCATAGATTAAGAACATATTATAGTATTCACAAAATGGAATGCACGCAAAGATTATCAATAATTTCAACACACAAGCCTAATGATGGTTTTGTTCAACTGCATAGCACACATAGCACACATGCAGTATGAAAATTAAAACTAAGCAAATTATCTGAATTTTCAAAAAATTAATATATTTTAATAAGAGGACATTTATTGCAAACTAGGTTCCTTGACCAATAAATATTTCCCTTTATAAGCGTTCTTTTCGTTTGCGTGGACTCCAGGTCAGAAAAAAAGTTGATTTTTTTGCATGTATTCGTATTTCCATTTTTGATATTATCTTCTGTTTTTGTAACGAGTTTTTCATTGTTCAGCTTTTTACCACCAAAAAGTGAATTTTTGCGAAAATTTTCCCACCTCCATCACGTGTCCATTCTATTTAATCCACATAATTCCCCAAACTGTTTAGGGTAACTCATCTCTAGGCACAGTGATGTGGTATGGTGTATTAATAGTAGTATTTTTAAACATATTACAGAAAAATTTTAATACGGAATTCAACATTTATTTGATATATTTTAATTATTTCTAAATTATTCTTAAAATATAACTATATTATTTTTTGATGAACTGTTGGTAAGGAGATATAATGTACAGCTGATATGTATGTCAGATTTCCTGTATAACTAATTAAATTAATTATGCATTTCAAAAGGTTCTTTGTTAATTATGAATTTCTGTATAACACAAGTGTGTTGATATCTTAATAAGCTTAAAGTTGGAGGATAGGTTATCATTTAGTAAAATAATTATTGAAGACCAAAAACAAATTAAGGAACTATATGAATGAATTTCAAAAAAATACTTTAAACTATAAAAAATGCTTTGAACTATAAAAAATTTATTTCATTTTTATTACAATGGAAGAATAAAAATATTTTAAAAGCTATTTAGGACGGTTTTTGCAATGTTTTTGTTTTTCTGCTTCAAATCGGAAAAGGAAAAAGTATTAATCTCGAAGAGCTGTGCATTAAGCATTGAATGCGATGTTCGATTGACATCGTTAATGATATAAAAAATAGAAAATTGACGCGTTATTTTAGAAACTAAAAAGTACAGTTTCGATGATATCATTATTAAAAACAAGAAATATTATTTCATTAATGATGTAACATAATAATTAATGTTTATGAAAAATTAAAAAGTCATATATATTTTGAATATATAGGAATTTCTTTACACTATCATTTTTTATTTTAAGAAGTAATTAATATTCTTTTTTAACATTTGTTATGACATTCAATTGCATAAGGATACATTTGTTTATTATTTATAATATTTTTTGATTTTCATGAAAATAAAAAAGTTTTGTTCTTGATAATTCATCAATATTTGGAAAAACTGCTCAACACAATTGTTGCTTACAAATTAATTTAAAGTTATAAAATATTAATAAAAAAAATAAATAAATTTTTTCACTTTCGTGAAGATTTATTCAAAACGTCTTCGCATTCGATATTTAGCCAGCACCCAGAAGAAAACCCATCCTCAAACAATCCCAGCCCCAATAAAACGTTTTCGCTTTTATTTGTCAATTCCCAAAAAGTTTCCCCAGTGCAAAACTTCAAAACTCTTCAAGTCATCAATTTCCCATCATTATGTGGGGTCACGTTCTTACGATACAACCGCCGAGGACCCTACAGAGTACAGTGGAGAGAGAGAAAAAACTCAACCCCTGCAGACCTCCTCAGTCCAGATGGGGCCAATGTCTGGAATAGTGAAAAGATGGATGTCCTTGGGACATTTAGAAGGAGGGGACCATCGTGGGAAGTGGGCCCCTCTCCCCCTTCTATGATCGAAAAGGCTGGAGGTTCTGGTTTGGAATTGCTTATGTGTATATTGATTTCGATAGATGCAAGAGGATATAAATTTGGTGGATGTCTTGTAGATGGAATCTTCGGTTTTGATTCAATTGTCATATATAAACCCGTAAGATGCGAGTAACTCAATGTATTTATTTGAATTCTTCTATAAAATATTCTTAAACAAATAAGAAAAAGAAAGCAGCGGAATTATAGTAAGTTTGGCAATAAAAGGATCGTGATAAAATTATAAAGGGAAAAAGAGGACATTATTGTCAGACAAAAATTTTAATGATAATTATTTTGTGTGAAATTAATATAAATAAATAAATGTAAATATGGGTGCTGTAGAAATAACAAATTTGAAAGTTTTTAAAATTAATTTTCATATGTGAAAGTAATAGCATGTAAATAACAGGTTTATTTGGATGAGGATAATAGTTTTTATATTTGGAACTTATAAAGTGTAAATAATAACTTAAAATGTGATTGATTTAAAAAAATATTACTTGTTAGATTTTCGAATATTAGAGGATTGTCTCAGTCAAAAATGTTATTTTGATTTAGACTGTTTGGAATTTTATAGGATTTTTGTGATAAAATTATTGATTGAGAGTGATATAAAAGCGAGACATAATTCGGATAATATGAATTCAGAATGATGAATCATTCCAATTCTTTGAAGGCATATCTGGATTGTTGTGAAAATTCATTTTAATCAGTCTGTTTTACAATTGTTAATGTATAAAATTTCTTCCAAAATCAATAAATTCACCAGCAATATTTAATTAAGAGACATAAACAGATTTACAAATGTAAAAAGTAATTTATAATTTATAATTTGTTTTTTTTTATCTTTATTGTAATTTTTTTTAAAATTTATTGGAATACCTCTCTTGTAAAACTCATGAATTTAATGCTATTAGTATCAATGCAATTACATGGAAGAGAGTGAATTATGTACGTAATTGTACAAATGGGTATTTGGCCGCTAATAAAGAATTTATGCAAAAATTATTTATAGTGCTATGATATAGTACCATTAGCAGGAAGCACCGTGGAGTTCTACTACTCTACACTAATCTTAATCCCACCGAATATTGGACGAATATCCCAAGCAGCATTTGTCAATTCCTGCCTTCTGCTTTTATCAATCCATTATAGAAGATTATCGCTTAGTAGATTTATTACTCCCATTTGCCGATGTAGAAACTAAACTTCCAGACATAAAAAGGGGCCTGATGGCGAAGTGACTAGCGCTCTGCGCTTGATACCACAGGTTTAAAGGCTCGAGTACCGGTTATGCCATGGATGTTTGCAGTGGTTGGAATCCCTTTAAATTGTAAGTCCCCGTTTGTTTTGCCCTTGTGTGCACAGAGATGACAGTAGATCGACAAACCAAATGAATAAATAAATAAATCCAGAGGTAAAAAGTCCAATATGCAAACACTCAGACCTCGCCTATTAAAAATATTTGAAGTTTTATTGGAAAATTGTCTGTTAAATAGGAAAAATAATTTTGTGATTTAAAACTCTTTTAATCACAATTTTAAAATTAAGACACTTAACTGTATAAATATATATAATTTAGATGCATAATTTTCCTTACTTTACTTTATTTTCTGTATTAAAATTTGTAATTACTGCAATGATTTTATGAGAAGAAAAAGAAAAAATCATTTTTGGTATTTTTCATGTTATGCTTTATAAATACTAATTAAAATAAGAGAAATTTCAATTTTAATCTTTAACTGTCAAATTAAGCAAATTATTTAAAAGATTGATTGATTATAGAATATAATTTTTTATATTGCGTACATAAAGAATTTACTAATTTATTCTCATGACTTTTGTTCAACGAATGTTAAATTAATCACAAACTTAAGGCTTGAAATTAGATGCAAATTTTAGTTTTCTTTTAGAAATGCAGTCTTATTAATTTTAGTTTCTTAAATATTAAGTTAATGCAATCCATTTATGTTAGGTTTATGCACTTTAAGCTAACACCGTTATTCATAGTCAATTCAAATTGTCTTATAAGGAATGAAATGTATCAAATATAACATGTGGTTATCTTCAGAAATGAAACTTAAAGTAAGTTTGTCATTCTTTTCCCTTTAAGTTGTTTTAAAAAAGGAATAGAGACAATCCAAGACTTTTCATGTACGAACTGATAGCCACTTCTTATAGAATATTCTGGACAGAACTGTTTTTTTGGCTTCCTTTTTATTTATTTCTTGCAATTCTCGTTTGCAAAAAAATTCTATACATCCATCCCTTTTTTTTTTTATTTATTTACGCAGATATGATTGTCCACCTGGTCTTCTCTTATGTATGGCGTTCGTCCAAAAAAGTTTGTTATTCTTTGAAAGAAATGGAATAGAAAGGAAATCAAGATATTTTCTTTCTCTTATTTTTTTTTTCTTTTTTCATTTTCATCTTAATCCTTTTCAAAGCTTCGGCTGGAATGGAGGGAAAAAAAAATACGAAAGCACAATCTAGTTCTTTTGTTGGTGCTATTTTTGTGTCTCTCATGCTCAACAAAATGTGAAAAAATTGTTTTGACGCACGTTCTGTTCGTGGTGTTCTGTCTACGTGACATGATATTCAACCTCTACCCGCGGACCTTTGGCTTCTGACATAACGTGATGTAAGTCAACAACAAAGATATCCTGTGTTTAAGCCTCCCTTTTCATAAATAATGACTCTGAAATAAACAATGAAAATCATTACAATTGCTTCATTATAAGAAAAGTGAAATTACCTACTTAAAATATCCATTTGCAAGTTTAAATAAAGATTTTATTTAATGCACGAAAAACTTTTTTTCTTTTAACTTTTTCGGAATATAAACAAATGGAATAAATAAAAATCGAAAAAAATATAATCTTGTATTTTAGTAAATAATTTAATTTGCATTTTTTAAAAGTTTTATCTATTGATTTTTCTGCAAGTTCGTTGTACACCATAGATGCATAAATGCCATCCTTCCATAACTTTATGGTACATAAGACCTTTTGATATCAAAATTCTTGTTAAATGTGTTTGCAAATATTTTTATTGATATTTAGTATAGAAAATTACGTTTGTCGTATTATAATATATTAAAATATTTTAATTTATTTCGAATTATAAATTCATGAATGTATTAGAATACACTGAATAATAATGCTTTTGTGCTTTTCTATATATATAAAATTAAAATTACAGTAAATTAAAAAAATTATAAGTTTATAAAAAAAAAATTATAAAATTATAAAAAAATTATAAGATTATAAAAAAAAATTATAAAATTATAAAAAAAAAATTATAAGATTATAAAAAAAAAATTTATAAAATTATAAAATAAAAAAAAAAAATAATTTTTTTTTTAAAAATTTAAAAATAAAAATAAAAATAAAAAAATTATAAAAATTAAATTAAAAAATTATATAAATAGAAAAATAAAAAATAGAAAATTATATAAATAAAATTTAAAAAAAAATTAAATAAATTTATCTGTTATAATAAAAGTTGTAAAATTTTTATTTAAAAATTTTTCTTGTTGAGATTAGAAATATTCCAGTCTCAAAGTTTTATTTTTTTTCATTTGAAATGAAATAAAATATATGCTTGTGTTGTGAGACATTTGAGATTTATTTATTAAAGAATTTCATAAATAATTAAATTCATAAAATGCTGCTACTGTATATATATATATATATATATATATATATATATATCATATATATATATAATATATATATATATATATATATTATATATATATTTCTTCTGATATCAACAATATAAATATATATATATATATATATGGCATTTTATTTAATAATATATAGAAAAGGAAATATTATAACATTTTTAATAATAATAATATATCTGTTTATTTAGTAGATCAATTCATTTTAATTGTACCAATTTTATTAGCTGTTATTACCGTAAACATTTTCCTAGGAAAATATTATTTATCACGTCCATTTCTTTATTTATTGCTAGGTATTTTTAATTGGTAATTTATGACAACACCTCTTTCATCGTAGAATATTATTTTATATTAGTGGATATTTAAGTAATGCTTCATTATTTTGGTTATTAACGAATTATAAAAATTAATTGCCTAATAGACTCGTAAATTTCAAAAAAATTACTTTTATTATGTTAAATTCAAAATATTAAAATATTTATGTTTATTAGATGATTTAAATTAATATAAAGGAAAAATTCTGTATAAATTTATTCATTTCTTCTTTGTTACCGAAGAGATTTCTATTAGATACAATTAAGGTAATATATTGAAATATTTATTACTGTAAAATATTTTTTATAAATGAGTTAACTGTTTTACAATAATTTGCAAAAAAATAAAGGGGGGAATTCAATCACGTGATCTCCTTTAAATTGTATCGTTGTGGCTTTGTTTTAGCCTCTTTTTCATAATTTTATGAATTAAGATTATAATAAGAAAAATTTTTTTCTCTCTCTTAATTTATACTATTACCTTTCTTTTTTATTTTTATTAATTATATATTTCTAGATAGAAAATGTGTGGCATAAAATTTCAATGGGCATTGATCTAAAGCAGCTCTTCTAGAAAACATCACGATAAAAGTGTGTGGCTGCCTAATGTATAATCCTAAGTAAAATTGTAAAGAAATTCAAGCATTAAAATCAATATATCTTTTAATAACTGTAATGAGTATTAATTATTATTTTACATTATTAATGAAAATAATATTACTTGTTTTAGTAATGATATCATCCAAATGCAAATATAAAAAATCAAAATGGGGGAACATCTTGATGAAAACAAACATTTCAGCTGTTTTATGAGCTAATAATGAAAATATTTATGAATAAATAAATGCACTTCTATTAAAAATATTTCGTGTTACTTCTTTTCCTGCCTGTGTCTACAATGTATAAAAGCAATATATGTTTTTAAGTGTTATCTCAATGGTCTCTTCATCTCGGCATAACGGGGTCTATAGGGTTATTTTGCACTTTCGCTTTACACCAAAAGCAATTTGGGGCCGTGTACTGTGAATTGAATGCCCTGCAGCCGTCATGGTCCGATTCTTGTGCTGATAGGATCCATAGAAAGCCATCCTTTAGCCCCATAAAGGGGTGATAAAATCACAAATGTGCCTTTGAAATGACATCTGTGATAGCGGAGGATACAGTGGGAGATAGGGAACTGGTGATGCTCGTGGGCTGAAGAATAACACGAGATATGAATACAAATAAGTGAGCTCTTGGAGGCACTGGATTTAAAAGTGTTATCTTTGTGGTGCGTGCTTTACTAACGCTGACATCCAAGTTAAAGTTCTGGAACTGTATGCAATATAAATTACTTGCTAAACAACAAAATGACGATTTATATTTCATATATATGTGTTTATAACGGAAACGATTTGTGTTTGTATTTTTAATAATTTTATTAAAGCAATTTTTTAGATGATCCATACACGCAAATGGATGGAGAAAATTCAAGTAGGGGCCTGATGACCGAGTGATTAGTGCTCGGTGTCACAAGTTTGGGTTCGAGTCCCGGCAGTGACATGGTTGCTTGTTGTGGTTCCTTATCCATTTTAAACCGTAGCTATAGGGCCTGTTATGACTGTAGAGGCGTTGGGCGTAGGGCTGACAATCCTACTTCGTAAAAAGACAACATCTCATATTTCGAAATCTGCCAGTTGGCAGATGGCCTTGTTCGTACGTAATAATATCGTACTAATATAACTGGCATTTATATATTTTTAATAACATAAACTATTTTTAAAACAGAATTTATTTAACATATTTTTAAAATAGAATTTGTTGAACATATATTTTAAAACAGAATTTAACAATTTTTAAAGTCTTCTATGAGATGAAACGTACACAAATGGTCGAAAAATAAAGCAGATTTTTGCTATATCTGTGGCATTTGCGTTAAAAATTAAAAAGCACGTTTAAAAAGTATTCATAATTAGGTAAAAATAAAACAGACATTATATATTTATAAATTGCTATTAAGTTATGAATGTAAAGCAATAACTGAAAAAAACTTTATTTTCCATTGGAGACAATATGATCATACGATAAATTTTTTTTTTTATTTTTGAATGACTGAGCAATATATGTTTCGAATGGTCGAAATGTCTGTTTGTTTATTGAATCTGTTTGTTAGTCATTTTTCTGTCCAAAAGTGAGCAGAAATTTCTAAAAAAGCACCTAGCGATAAATATTAATTTAGAAATACTAGGAGTCTCTTTTTATAACCAGCGTAGATAAAGGTAATTCACAATGGAAGATAATTGCCAGTGGAAACACCCAAGACTATTTGAATCTCATTAATAACTGCTAAAATCTAAAAAATTATATTAAGTATGTGTTTTATAATATTAGCACTTGTACACTGAGCACTTAATGAGTAAAATCATTTGAAATTTTCAAGGTATGAATATTTTAAAGTTATCATTAAAATAAATTCAATTAAACAGACAGTATACATATCCTTTCCAGAAAAACTACAATGAGCTCAAATGTTGTAAAATAAATAACTTCAACAAATAACTTTAATAAAATATTAAAAATGCTTTTATTAAAAATGTACACAATTTTGCTGATTTTAAGTTTAATTGTTATAATGTTTATTAGGTAATTTCGGACTTCTACAATATCAATAATATTTTTTTTTAAATGCTACCAAGAAGATAATTTCAAACATTAGGCAAGCACTTTAGAAATTTTAATTTTCTCTGAAACTTTTGATAAAATGCTAAACATGAAACAATTCAAGTGATGCTGTTAATAAATATTTAAGCTGAATAGCGAAAGCTCATTTCAAGAAGAGAAAATTAAAGTTTCAAACAACAAATTGAAATACATTAAACTATTTAATGTAAATGACGCCAAAAAATACATTAGTAATATAAAAAACGTCAAAGCACACTACTAATGTAAAAAACGTCAAAGCCCAGGTGTCAAATCTGTTCACCACTAAACATATCTTTTTACTGAGATACATGGCTGGCATGCTAAGTTTTAAATGTTGTAGTATATGGTCACATAATATAAATATTTAGAATGTCAGCAAAGCAAAGAGTAATTCCTGTGGGAAAAGTTGAAAAACCTCAAAGGTTGAAATGAAATCTGCAAAAGTGAATCAATTGATTCCTTTGATGCATAAAAATGCATGAAAAGAGGTGCAGGTAATGAGCGAAAGTTGATTACGTCGTGCCAAAAGAATTACGCTAACTTACTAATGAACCTTAGGAGAGAGCAAATAGTGGCGCACTGAAGGTAAAGTGAAAATCACATCACTTGCCTATTAACGTAATGCGCAATCCATTAAGCACTGTTAATAATAGATCAGCCCCTCAGAAGGCGTTCGCCTAATAATGGTTTCAAGCGGTTTGGGTAAATGAATCCCGAGTGATTGCTGATAGGGATTGGGTTGCGCAAATCAGGGCGGCTGCGGCTCGGAATTTTGCTCCTAGAACTCTGTCTTTTTTATACATTAGTAAGTAAGTTTTAAAATCAATTATTTCGAGACACATATGGATATCTTAGTAGGTATATAAAGATGAATAATTAGAAGGAATAATTAGAAAATGGTTGAATTTAAAAAACTGTTCTTGCTACAAATTCATGGCATATAATATAAAAATTTAATATAAATAATAAAATTAAAATGTGGATAAAAATAAATAAATTTATTAAATTATAACTTATTGTAATATTTATGAATTTTAATAAATTTACTTTTTCTTTGTGTTATTTTTATTAAATACTTTAATAGAATAAAAATGTATGCCGTATCACATGAATTTGATGAGATTTTGTTTTTTACTTTGGGGATTTTTTTTTGTTATTATTCTTTGAGAAGCATCGAGTTTTCCTCTATGTCACTAAATTCAGAAAATAAAAAAAAAATGTCACTTAATTGTACTAAATTATTTCAGTATATTTTTTTCTAGAGAAGTGTTATTTTTTTTCTTTTCATTAAGTATGTTTTAAAGAAAGAAAAGAAACGTTGCTTTAAAAAAGCTAAATGATTATCGACTCTTTTCAGACGCGTATATTGCAAAAAAATACATAATTTAACCAGCACTGACAATAATAATGGCATTTTTCTTTTATTCTAAGTAGTTATATGCATTGTAATTTATCTTTAATATGTGTATAATTATTTCCAAATCCTCTTCAAAATTGAAATCTTCTAATATATATTTGTCATTACTTATTGCAGAAAATTGTTACTCATTAAGATTTTTGCATCAATTCTTTGTATGAATTTTAACAAAATTGCTTTATTTATTTAGCACCTATCACATGCTATTTCATTTAAAATGATTTGTTTTACACTTAGATTAATTAGCACATTCTTACAAATATTTTTAAAAACAAATTTAAGAAGAATATTGGCAGGTTTGAAAAAAATGCATTTAAGACGTTTGCAATGATGTAATTAATCTAATTAATCCTAATTTCATAATCTAATAATAATCTCATTCAACTTTTAATGATTTTTTAATCAAATAATTTGTTTAGGTTGATATTTTTATCACTTTATTACTTTTTATGGTAGTTACTCTCAATAAGACACATCAGAAATATAATTTTCTACCTAAGTTATATGCTGGCATTATAAGAAATATATTAAATGCTACTTTCTAAACTGACATTTTTTAAATTCTTTTTATTTTTAAATAAATGGGCAGAAATATGACATGTATTTTGCCGTAATCATTTTTTAAAAAAAAATATGCTTTGAAAACACGAGTTTTTTGTACTTCTTCCGTTATGATTTATATCCAACTTCCTGCTTTAGAAAAAGCGAGATAAAACAGAACTCAAAAACATCTGATACCTGTAACATAGCCACGTAAGCGTGGCCCCAGGGGCTAGACAGAATACATACATATATGTGGATATTTCATCAAAAAATATTCCAAGCCTCTGTATAGTTTCCTTTTTTTTTCCCCTCTCTTTTCCTTAACCTTCCGGTAGTCTAGCAATATTTTCCTTGTTTTTCCCTATATGTGTGTTCTTACGCTCAGATGGTAGTCTATGTAGCCTGCGGAAAAGGAAATATTACGTGAACAGAATAGTTTTTTGTTTGCTGAGAAATAGATGCTTGCGTTATGGTAAGTAACGGTCAAAAATAAATTTCATAAAATGCAGTCTATGTTTTTGCAAACAGTTTTCCAGATATGAACAGTAGAATGCTCTTTGTTTTCTTGCAAAGGGAAGTAATGATAATTTAATACCTCGTCACGTATTTTGGGAATTTGAAAAATGAACTCTAAAACTAAAGTAATTTCTTATAAAAGATAATGAGTTTTTGTTGTGAAGAATATTTGTACTTTTGAAGTTAATTTATTTCCCAGTTTTGGATGATAAATCTACGGCTTTGTAATTATTTCCATTATGATAAAAAATTGGAAAGGCAATCTTTTTGAAAATAATGAAAATAATATTTTTTATAATTCGCTGTTTTGTAGTTTAAATTTTAATGAACATTTTTCGTTAAAAAAAACCGTACTTCACATGCAATTTTCAAAACTTTCTATTGGTAAATAACATAAAAACTTTAAAAAAAAATGCAATTTATTATTTCTTTGGGTTAGTTAAAGTTTCTATATATATATATATATATATATAGTTTTTGTAAATATGCATAGGCTAATTATTTTTTTTTTTTCTATGTTGATTTTAATAAGCGCACGAAAAAAATTTAAAAAAAAGTTTCATATATATTTTGATTTTAGTAAAATAATAATATTCAATAAATTTTTTAAATTAAATAAATCTGAAAATAATCTATATTAATCCTATTAAATACGTGCTGGGAAATAAAGCTATTCATATATGAGCTATATGTTACGATGTTCACATTTGGGCTTTATCTTATGCTGTTCTTAGATTTCTGTAAAGATTGTTTTTCCGATCATTGAGTATAACAGAAGGAAAATACATTTCAGTATGCTACGAATTATATTTAGTTACAAATCATAAACAAAAAATATAATGACGGATTTCCCTGACTTCAGAAAATTTTAGCTTAATTCTTTATTTCTTTAAATTAATTATTAATGTATACATAATCTATTGTAAATATGCATACGTTTATTATTTTTTTGTTTGTTGATTTTAAGAAGCGTAAGAAAACACGATTGTGTAAAAAAGTTTCATATATACTTTGATTTTAGTAAAATAATTATATTCAATTAATTTTAAAATGAAATAAATGCTAAGCATTTAAAAGCATAAGTAATCTAACAAAGTATTAATATTATCTATATTATTCCTATTAAGTAAATATGTACTGCGAAATAAAGTTACTATATGTTAAGATGTTTGCATTTGGGCTTATCTTATGCTGCTCTACTTAGATTTCTGTAAAGGTTGCTTTTCCGATCATTTAGTATAACAGAAAGAAAGATACATTTCAGTATATTACAAACCACTAAACAAAAGAATATAATAACGAATTTACGGACTTTAGAAAATTTTAACTTAATTCTTTACTTCTTTAAATGAATTAATAAATATATACATAATTTATTGTAAATATGCATACGTTTACTATTTTTTTCTAAGTTGATTTGAAGAAGCATACAAAAACCCGATTTCGTAAAAAAGTTTCATATATGTTAAAATTATTAAACAATCAAAATATATTAAGCAATCAAAATATATTAAACAAATTTATTAAAATTAAACAAATACAAAAGTAATAATTTAAAAATATTTTAATAAGGAAATGCTCGATCTTAAATTATTCAATTTCCAATTTAAACTTCTTTCTTTAAAATTACGATTCTTGTATACAGCGAAATGTCTTTAAGAGCTATTTTAACTAATTACTCATTTTGAAAATTTTAGACGAGATCATTTACTTTCTTATCAACTTTAATTCTTAATCATACGTTTTTACACTAAAAACCCCCTTAAAATGGCATTTGGTGTTAATTTCTAATAATGCTTATAAAACTGAAAGATTATTTTAGTAATGTATATAAATATTTAATTGCTGAATTTTAATAAAAGAATACTTTTTTAAAGTATTCGCGCTATGAAAATAAGAAGTATCTTCATAAAAAAAGGGTAATATATATGTAATTATTGATTCTTGTAGCTATAAGAACATAAATCAATCATAATGAATGCCATATTTAAAGAAAGCATATTGATATGTTATTTTTACGACCGCAATCATCAACGCCATACAGCTAGCATATAACAAATATATCTAACGATTCTTATATTCAATAACTTCATAAAGAATATCATCAGCCAAATAAATAACGCTGTTATGCTGCCGCTACCCCCATTTACTCTTTTGCCGTGACATCCCCCAAGAAAGAAACAAACTTACTATTTCTTTCTTTCTTTTATTATTTTTCTTATTCCTTTTATTTTCAAAAGAATCAGGGAAGACATAAAGACCAGAACGTCTACAAGTCGTCCAGTCGAACAGTCTCCCGCCTTGTAGACGACGTGTCGCGTCGTCGGACCGAGATCACTTTTAGGGGGAGGAGGGATAGTAGGCTAGAGAGGCATTCACAAAAAGTATAGAATTTTTCTTTTTTTCTTTTTAAAGGAACGGAGCAAATCATGATGATACGAATAATAGTGAGATAAATGGAAAGAATAAATAATAAAAAAAAAACATAAAGGGTTGAATGTTCTTGAAGGGCATTTTTAGGTTTTGAACAACTTTTCAAGTTGTTTTAGTGTTATCTTGTTCCCAAAAAAGTAGCACAATATGTATTACTTTGTTCTAGAACTAGCGATTTGTTAAAAGCGTCTTGTATTTTTTTTTTATTTATTGCTCTGTTAAGTAATTTCAAAGAATTTTCCGTAGAGACAGAATGACCCACTTTCTGATGAAGACAGCTAAGTTTATTACTCTGAAATAAATATTAAACGGGAATTCTTGAGTAGGACCCTCCGACGCAAATTGCTTTTTCTGTATATAGGATGTCTAATAAATCATCAATTATATGATTATCGCAAGAATTTTTGATAAATTTTACGAACGAAATATATAAAGTAATCAGCAAAATCATTTTAAGTTAATAGAAACCTTCAAGCTAGATTTGAAAAAGCTTATTAATCAAATATGCTTTATGAAACTTTTAAACTAAAATCAAAAGCAAGTTAATCAACACTTTATGTACTATATTTAGTTAAATTTCTTATGGTACTTATCATTATTAATCTATGAGTTTATATAAATGTATTTGTTGTAAGATTGATAAAAATAAACTTGTAAATAAATTTTTACTAGTATTATATCATTTTTTTAGTTACTTAAATAATCATAAGATTAAATAACATATGCGCCTCATAATTTTGTTATTTTTTTAATCTATATTCAAATAAATAGATGTAATTTTTGTTCATTTTACCATAATTTAAATTTAATAACAAATTTTAATATTAAAACCAATATCGAATAATAAAACAATGATTAAAAAACTTTTATTGTACACTAAATCTTTTAAATTTTATTATTAATTAGTTTCATTTTCATTTCTTAATTAGCTTTCTCTTTTTTGAAATATTAAAATGTACACTGCCATATTTTATCAAATTAAATTTTTTTGAAAATAAAATACTTAATCTTAAATACAATTTAACACTTAGATATTTTTATTTATAGATTTAGAATTTTATAAAGAATTAAATGTTTAACATTTATCCCCATTTAGTTCGAATGATTAATTATTAAAATTCTATAATCAAATTTGTTTATAAATTTATTATTTTTAAAAAGATTTTACTTGCTATAATAAAATTTGATGATTTTGTAATAATCTTACAGTCATTATTTATTACAAAAATATTAATTTATTTTTTTGATAGCTTTAACATGATTTCTGCATAATCAGTAGATAAAAATTTAATTTTCTTTACTATAAAGAAAGACTTAATCTTTCAAAAATGTGTATTGGTTGCTTAACTATTTTTACAAATAGTTAATAAATTATTTAGCTGTGAATCGCAGTTGTAAAATCAAAAGTTACAATAAAACATTTGTAAATAATTTCATTTGATATTAATAATATGAGCACAACTAGGTATGGTATTTCATTGAAAATTAAATAATCTATTTATAATAATTAATAGTTGTCTATAAAATTAATATTTTCACAGATAAATTTAAAATAATAAATTTATGCCCCATTTGTAGACAGAATAAAATAATTTATTTTAAAATTTCTTTTTTTTTCTTTTATTTTATAATTATTTTTTAAAAATAATTAATCATTATAGAAAAACAAAAATATTAATAATATTTTTTAAAATATTTATAGAAATATATCAAAATATATGATTTGATGAAATTATTGCTGATAAAATGTAGAATGCCAGTCATTTAACCTTATAAAGAAAACGATGAAAAACATAAACGCTATGTAAAATGATGTCAGGATTTTTTTTTTCACTAAAAAAAAAAACTGCGATGTCATCCCCTTTTTTTTTTTTTATAATATATATTGCATGTATTAATAAAAGAATAGAGCAGTGCTTTGCATAAAAAATATATTTTGTAATAAAATATTGGGAAAATAAATTAAGCGGATGACTTCGAAGTGTGTCCCTTATGCTTTGTACCATTTAAGTATTTATTTTAAGGGCTCGAGAATAAGAATACATTTTATGCAAAACAAATATCTTAAAACTGCTTTTAAAATGCTTAATGTTTTCTCCTCATACCTTTTCTATCTAATTTAATTGGTCTTTTTTTAAAAATACATTAAACAATCTTGTCATTTATATTTAAAATTACATAGAAATTATATAGATATTTAAAATTTTTTATACTACTAAAAATATTATGCAATGCAATTTATTAGTTATAGACCCAAACCGGTTAAGGAATATTAATGAATTGAATAAAAATAACACTGACTTCGAATCTGATTTAAGTTTTTAGTTTTGCTACTGCATAATATTATACATTTTTTCAAATGTTGTCATCTGATATTGGTTTAAAAAAATGAAAAAAATTAAATAAATAAAATTTATTAGTACGAGAAATACATTTAAATCATTTACTAATTAAATTATTAACTCATCTTTTTAAAGATTTTATTATTATTTTTTAAAAGCAGATTCAAAATAAACTACAAAATTTTTAAAATTTATGTAAAATATTTTTTAAAAATTGCCTTGCTACTTAAAACAGATATTTCTGACATTAAAAACACTTTTAATTGAAGAATGTTGAATAGTGTATATATATAAGCATCATCCTAAAAATTCTGATAATCAAAATAAACCAGTTAAAATTACAGAAATAATTTATATAATCACTTTAACTCTATTATCTTAGCTCCATAGGATCCTATTTTAACGACTAATTTAGAATAGACCATTTTAATAAAATTTAATATATGTCACACTTCACGTGTATTCATTTCCAAATAATTCAAACACCATCACTTCCTTTAAAACAAATATATTTAAACAATCAGTTGATTCTGAAATCAAATTAAAACACCCATCATGAAATTCACCCCTCTCTCTGACTTTCCTATTTGTCAGCGGGAACAAAAAGACCTGCGTCATCTCGGCACATTACCAGCGTCATCTTGGAAGAAAGACAATTAACCGGGTACTGTGCAAATATTCCGCTGCACAGAGAGCCTGATGGTTTGGTTATTTCTTCCGAGTGTAACCAAATACAGAGGAGCGGCGTCGCCTTGATATTCAAATTGATGGCACTTTTCACCCTCTGCTTATTTCGTATGCGGACTCCGGAGACGTGGAGTCTGGGACTTCTGCGCGGAATGAGAAATGGACAGCCATTTGACACCAGAGATGCTTTGCAGGTCATTAATAGCCAACTTTCAACTCAATGTCCATGACTAAGATGCTAAGTTGTTCTGCTTGAGTCTGCAAATTGTTGGTTCAAAAGGGGTCATTTGAAATTTGTGAGCTCCTCTAATGAACGTGGGATAAACAATTGTAAAAAACATTAAAAAATTACTCTTTTGATGAAAAATTATTTTAAATCACAAAAAGGATTTAATAAATAACAAAAAAATTATCAAGATATTAAATAGAAAGAAATTTACCATAAAATAATTATATATAAATAATAAGTTTATATATTAATAATGAGTTTTCAGATAGTATACATTTATTAATAATGAACTTTAGGTCAACGACCATGACTAAGATGTTAAGTTGTTCTGCTGCGACTGTTGGTTCAGAGGGGGTCATTTGAAATTTGTGAGTTCTTCTAATGAACGTGAGATAAACAATTGTAAAAAAAACATTAAAAATTAATCTTTTGATAAATGGTCATTTTAAATTTATAGTGAAGCTTCTTCGATAACGAGATTATTAGAATATTTTGCAAATTGCTGATTAGGTGGAATTAAAATCACAAATGAATTTAATAAATAACAAAAATTATTGAGATATTAAATAAAAAGAAATTTACCATAAAATAATATTAATAATGAGGTTTCAGATAGTATACATTATCCTGTGACTTTGTAGATCATTGATAATGAGCTTTAGGTCAACGACCATGACTAAGATGCTAAGTTGTTCTGCTGCCGCTGCAAATTTTGGTTCAAAGAGGGTCATTTGAAATTTGTGAGCTCCTCTAATGAACGAGGGAAAACAATTGTAAAATGACATTGAAAATTAATCTTTTTATGAATGATTATTTTAAATCCCAAAATGATTTAATAAATAACAAAAATTATTGAGATATTAAATAAAAAGAAATTTATCAAAAAATAATATTAATAATGAGTTTTTAGATAATATACATTATCCTATGAGTTTGGAGAACATTGATAATGAGCTTTAGGTCATCGACCATGATTAAGATGTTAAGTTGTTCAGCTAAAGTTGCAAATTGTTGGGGTCATTTGAAATTTACGGGCTCTTCTAATGAACGTGAGATAAACAATCGTAAAAAACATCAAAAATTACTCCCTTGATAAATGATTATTTTAAATCACAAAATGATTTTGATAAATAACAAAAATCATCAAGATATTAAATAGAAAGAAATTTATCATAAAATAATATTAATAATGAGTTTTTAGATAATATACATTATCCTGTGAGTTTGTAGATCATTGATAATGGGGTCATCGACCATGACTAAGATGCTAAGTTGTTTTGATGCGACTGCAAATTATCAATTCAGAGGGGGTCATTTGAAATTTGTAAGCTTCTTTAATTAACATGAGATAAAAAATTGTAAAAAATCATTAAAAATGACTCTTTTGAATCGTGATTATTTTAAATCATAAATTGATTTAATAACTTAGCAAAAATTATTGAGACATTAAATAGAAAGAATTTTAACATAAAATAATATTAATAATGAGTTTTTAGATAATATACATTATCCTGTGACTTTGTAGATCACTGATAATGTTAGTTCAACGACCATGAAAGATGTTAAGTTGTTCTGCTGTGGGCTGCAAGTTGTTTGTTTCATTCGAAATTTGTAAACATTTTCAATGAACAAGGCATAAAATAATTACAAAATGTATTAATAATTAGCCTTTTGACTACTGATGATTTTTTTATAGTATTAAGTCATTAATAGTGAAGCTCACTCAATAAGATTATTAGAATATTTTGCAAGTTACTGTTTGGGAGAAGTTACTTAAAAAAGAAATTGATTCAATAAATAGCAAAAAAGGTATTAAACACATTTTAAATGGTACCACAAAAAATAATGTTAATAATTAGTTTTTAGATATTAAATTTACCCTGTTGGTATGCAAGACATTGATAGTGACCTTTCGGTTGACGTTAATGACTAAATTATTCTGCTGCAACTGATAATTATTGGTTCAAAAGGTCATTTGAGATTTGCAAACTGTTTAAATAAATATAGTACAGAAGTTATTATTAATTAGTAGTTTAACACTTTATTATTTCTAATTAATGACATTAAGTTATTAGTAGTGAAATGTACTCAATAACAATGTTATTAATATATTTTGTAATTATAAATTAGTGATTCAGAGAACTACTTAAAATTTGTAAACTCATCTATACATGCACATGTATTATTAGATACAAATAACAATAAGCTACGAATATATTATTAATAATTAATATTAAGGCATTAACTTTGGACTTTACATGCCCTTAATAGTGAGTATCAATGCATAACTGAACATGTTAAGTTGTATTGTTGCTGTTGCAAATCATTAGCTCAGAGAGGTCACTTATAATTTGTAAGCAGTTTCATTGAACCTAAAATATTGTTGCGTACAAATAAGAACACATTATAATTTATTAATCATATAGCATTTTTAAATATATAATTTGTAAAAAGTTCATATATTGTTACAAATTTTAAACAAAGGAATGCTGCAGTTGTTGACTTAGAGTGCTTATTTCAAATTTGTGAGTTATATACATGAACAACAAAAAACTTGATGAAAAGATATTGATATCTTAAAAATAATCTAAATTTTTTTCAATTAACTATTTGATACTAGAATTGCAAGTTTTTAACAGTTATATTTCACTATATATCCCTGACCAATATGTTTAATTGTTTTGTCGCGATTAATTATTGAATAGTTGATAGTTAATTAATTGATATGTTGCCAATTGATAATGCAGTGAAATCCTTTCAAGAATTAACATTCTTTAATGAGACAAAAAATTATTACAGTACACTAAAAATTAGCATTAAAAAGTTATTATTAATTAGTTATTAGTCGTTTTACAGTTTAATGAAATTGTTTACCTCAATATCCAATATTAAAGATTTAAATGTTCTACTCATATTGTAGATTTTGAGTTCAGAATGATTAATCAAAATTTTATGCACTGAATTTTGAATGAATAACTCACAAAAACATTTATTACTTCTTTGAAATTTATTTTTCAAGTAATTACTAATAAGGAGGCTTAGACCAAGTTGTTAGTTAAGTTAATCTAATAAGATTACTTTAAACGATAGCTCAAAACTTGTATACTGTTTTACAAAATAATACAAAATTTATTTTGATGAAAGAAATTAGTATATATATATATATATAATAATTCTATTGTTATAATTCTTTCGTTACGACAAATACGTAAAATGTTTAATGTTTGGAGTCGTGCAATAATTTTAATAAACCAAAATATTCTTTATTGGACCATAATTTTTTTTCGAAATATTTGAGTTTTTCCTTTCCGTAATCATTTATTCATATAAATGACTTTTTAATTTAGATTAATGATATTCAAATGAATGCTATTTCTTTTCAATCTTAAGGTATGCTTAAAAGACTCCATTTGAAATATTTTAGGAAAAAAAAAAAATAATGACGAAGCAATACATTTTGCATCACGCTTGATGTGAAAAACACTAAGAGTTATTTTTAAATTAGATGTAAGAACTTAATAAGTTTTCTTTGATGAAATTTCAAAAGGATATTGAATCCAAAGAATTATGATTCTGAATATTTTCAAACTGAAATAGAAATGCTAAATTTTCTTTGGTGAAACTAATGCAGTTCACAGATAGCTTCAAGTTTGAAAATGCTAAATAATTTTTTTCAAACTATGAATATTAAAATATTTTGTAAATCTATGTAAATATATCCTTTTAAAATAGAATTAATTATGAATCTTTGGTGTGTTCATTTTTTGATGATAAAACAGTTTAAAATTTTATTTTTGTATTTTTAACGGTCAGGCATTCAAACCTATGTTTATTTGCAACTAAATATCCGTTATTTTGAAGATTCAGCGTTACCTACCTTGTATTATGAGTGGTATACTACTACTACTACTACACCACACCACATCACTATGCTTAGAGCTGAGTTGCCCCTTTACAGTTTGGGAATGATGTGGGTGAGAAGTCTGATTGGTCTCTTTGAAGCTCTACGGTCATACGAGACCGGACCTACGGCTTAAAGTGGTTCCAAAACCAATACAAACATCCATGGCGCTGCCAATACTCATACCACTTTATACCACGTGCAATCCCGTATGAATTATGCATTGGGTATTGAAAACACTCAAATATGGTATGCTTCGGCCAACAGAATCACCATGCCCATTTCCGACGTAGACATGGGTAATTTTCCTTGTCGAATTTCGATTTTTTTTCAGTTTTAGACTCAAAGCATTAGCTTTCAGACAACTTCAGGATTCTTTCTCATAAGACTAAACCATTTATATAGATTTTAATGGAGTTTAACTCCTTAAAATTCCAGTTCACAAATATTCGAGACATTCTAAAATCTATATTAACGTTAACATGATAAATACTGAATAAAATCATAAAAATCGAAAAAATCCCTTCCCTATAATACAATGATGTATAATTCCGTTTTCTGAAATGTGTTTTTGTCAGTAACGATAAAAATTAATCATAAAGTTCAGATGAAAAATTTCAAATATCAGAAATTAATGAAATTATATTGAACTAGGGTTTTCTTCTATTTTATTGAGCATCTATTTTTTACTTCATATTATTCAATAGGACTATTAGAGCAACGTATAAAAGATTTTAATTTGCTTTTTGAAAAAGTTATAAATATTACTTTTATTTCAAAGTATAATATCTTGCAACTTTTTTTTGTATATACTTTGAGTTTATGTATACTACAGATCATAGATGGTAATTGAAAATTGTATGAATGAATAATTTTTCATTGGGATCTTTTAAGACGAACTCGCCCATATTTGTGTATTGCATGGGAGAAATGCTCAAAAAAAATATCATAAATTTCTTGATAGTATGTATGAGACATCCTATATTCTGTCATATTTACCATCAGTTTTCTCATTTTTGAAAATAATGACGGTGATGCTCTTTGCTAAAGGTTTTGAAACTGCATTTTTTTCCTCCATGTGTTATCGCAGGACTTTATGTACTTTTCAATTATACACTTAATTATTTACATCATTATCATATCAGAATTATAATAAGTAGTTAAATAAATGTCATTCGCCTTACATTTATTCCAATTTTCCTTTTAATATTTAAATAAAACCGCCTTTTTTTATAAACAAAATGAAATTAATAAAAAGAATGAAAATTAAAAAAAAAAGTCAAAATTAATTAAAACTTATTTTGAGAATATCTATAACTTTATCATGTAGAAAAAAAGCCTACCTCGTAATATCGCTACCGATATATATCGATTAACTGATCGTTACAACAACATCGTTTCACTCTTTCTGTCCAAGGTAGTTTCTAAAAGAAAGAAAAAAACAACAACAACAAGAAGAAGAAGAAGCAAAAATACGAGCAAACAGCTTTTTGCAGGAAAAAGTTACTGATATATGCCTCTAGGAGAGTTACTATTGATCTGGTATGTATTGGAAAGACGATTTATATGTTCCAAAATAAACTTTAAAAAATTGTTGAGATTTTTTCTAACTTATCTTAAAGTAAACTTTTTCTCCTCTCTTTTCTCATTATTCCGCCAATGAAAAACGTTTTATTGACAGTAATTCACTAAGTATTTGACTAAAAAATAAAATTTTATACATGTCTGGAATTTTAAATAAATTATCAGTTAACGAATCCACCTCTAAAACTTTTAATGACAAAAAAGCCATTACATTTATATTTTTTATTATTAATCTAATTTTTACAATATTGACGTAATTTGTGATATTCAAATTCATTTTTAATAATGAACATAATTAATCATAATGAATAAACAATCATAATAAATAATTATAATGACTGATAAAATCATAAGGAACACTAAGAGAAGAAATGTCATTGATAATTTTTTAGCATTATAACCTAAATGATATTAAAATATAATATTTGTGCTAAAGTCATACTCTTTTAAACAATGCAGATAGAAAAAATGTTTTAAAATCAAAGCATCCAAAAATTAATACATGCCATTTTTTCCAACCATATGTTGTTTCATCTTAACCTATAAATTCGATATAATGTAATATTACATTATATCGATATTTAATATAATGTAATATTGACCAAATTAAAAAGACATTTCTAAAGTAAATATCCCCAATATTAAGTAACTTATAAATTCACTTAAGTGTTTTGATTAAAATATAAAATTTTATCCGTCTGAATAATCTGTTAACGGCTGATAGCTATAATGGTTTAACTGCAAATGGCTTATAAAGGGTGTTCCAAAATTCAAGCAAGACGTGTTTTTATTTTTAGTACATTTTTAAAAATCACTATCGTTCCCCAACAATTATTCAGTTTGCAAGACGGGAATCAACCAAACGAAAGAGGGGTCAGGAAAGGCTCTTTGATGATATAAAATATAGAAATATCAGCTTAAATTTAATGAATTTTGTGTTAGTTTTGGGGCACCCTTTATGTTTAAAATTAATGGCAGGCAAGTCCTAATTTGATGAAATAAAAAAATCAATTTACATGAATAAGAAAATTAAAAATTAAAGTAAGAATAGAAAATTGACAATTCAGCATCGGTGAAAAGTTTCAAAACACTATACTAAATATCAGTCTATGTGTCTACAATAAACGGTCAATATGTGTCTGCAATACTATACTGTGTCTCCAATAATCTGCAATACTATACTGTGCCTCCAATACTCTATGTGTCTACAATACTATACCGTGCCTTAATACTCTATGTGTCTGCAATACTATACCGTGCCTTCAATACTCTATGTGTCTACAATAATACTATACTATGTGTCTGCCATACTAATATTCTATGTGTCTGCAATACTGTACTGTGTCTCTATGTGTCTGCAATACTCTATGTATCTGCAATACTCTGTACTCTATGTGTCTACAATACTATATGTGTCTCCAATACTCCATGTGTCTGCAATACTATACTATACTGCTACTTCTACTGCTGCTGCTACTGTACTAACGTTTGTCCAGATATGATTATTTGAACGCACTCTGATGTTTTTAATGCCTGGTACTTTAAACCCTGTCATGGCGTTGTAATGTGGCCATTTCTGTTTATTCAAGGATATCAAAGGGACTCTGCTGCCTTAAAAACTAATTGTGCCCTCAGTGCTTTGAATAAATGCCTTCAAAGATGGTATGAAAGAATCATACCCTTTTTTTTGCATATCAACCCAAAAATATCGTTCGATCATCCATGGAAAATTTGGTTACATTCGGCTTTCGAACTTGGCCTCTAGAGAATCAAAATCAAAGCGCTATCCACTTGAATAAATGCTGATACTTTTTATATTCTAATTTCCATAAATAATTAATAAAATATTCATTCAAATAATATGTTGTTGTTTTCCAATGAGAATTTCCCTTCTAATGTTTTTCAATGGAAGAAGGACTTCGACTTGATCATTCATTGATAAAATGGTGGATTAAGGATAATTTCAGATTTATTACCTTTATTTAGGAAGGTATTACATTCCACTATGACACTGCTTTTGGAAAGCACCTTCCCCAAGGATGTCGTTTTTGAATTTGTACCAATATAGCTTGAGAGTTAATGGCAATTTCAGATTAATTTATATCGCAGTAAAGCCTGTTTCCTTAAATCTTATTATGTCACTTATTATGTCAGTTTAAAATAAACAATCCCAAGGATGGCATTTTCAGTTTGCACCTTCCTATTATCCCTTTTTTGAACCTTGTGGAATAACTTTCTAGCCTTGTTTCCCAATGGAGGAGACTTTGAGCGTTGCCTCAAATTGAGGCCCTTCATCAATATAGCAGAGAGTTAATGCAATTTCAGGTTTATTTGCTATTGTATTAAACTTCATTTAAGCCTACTGTATTAAAACTCATTATTTAACTGTTGGTTTAAAGGAATGCTCGAAGCATTTATGGCGTCTGTGGGTGTGCACCCTCCTATCATACCCTTTTGAAAAAGACAGATTTTTAAACTGGGGATTTATTGTACCCAATCATGTCATAGACATTAGAACTTTCATATTTACTTTGTATATTGAGTTTCTAGCCAAACTTCATGAGTATTGCAACCCAATGTACCATTCGCAACACTTTCAAGCTCAGAAAGAAACTATAATAAAAAATTTAAAAAAATATAATGAAATAATTAAAATTAGCAAATTTTATTAAATACTGATAATATATTCAAGTTATTAAAAAAAATGATTTTTGTCACTTTAAAAATGCTAAATTAATTTCAAGCAAACGAAATTGAATCTTCTAAATGAAACAATCATCATTAAAAACACAAACAGGAAAATGAATGAATAAAATTAAATCCGTTAATGAGCATCTCTGTTAAAGACGCTGTAATTCTTTATTGGAATTTGATTAAACTCTCCGATATTCCACCATGAGGTTCAAATAAACAGCAGGTTCTTTTAAAAAGCTTATTGCTTTTTTATGAAAAAATGTATTTCCATTAAAACTCATAATTGCTTTAACACTGGCACTCGCTTCGTTCTTATTATTAAATCTCTCTTTAAAGTAAACAAGATCAAAATGTAAATTGAGTTTAGACTCAGGTGTAAATAAATAATCTTAATAGCACTGAATTACCAGAAAAACAATGCCATGCTTCCAAACTTCTTCTTTAGAAAAAAATACGCTGGATAGTTCAAATTTAATTTCATGCTCTTACTAGATAGAGCATACAACGCTTTGTCGTATTAACAAAAAAAAGGCGTTTGTTTTGTTGTGGCATAAAACCATTGAATTTTTCCAGCATTTTTAAGAAAGCTTCTTTGTTTCAAAATTAATTTAACGTTGCGCTTTTGTCATGCAAGCATATTTAAAAATGACTTTTCAGTTCATGAATTCAGTAATAAAAACCAGATTTAATAATATAAGGTAGAAGGTTTTTCTCAAAGCAATTGAAAAGAATTTTAATGAATTGTAGTTTTGCAACTTAAATTCAAATAAATATTATGAATAAGATAATTAAGAATAATCTAAGAATATTGACAATTAATGAATTATTCTTCGACAACTTTATTTGTCTTATAATTGAGGGAAAAAGAGAAGAAATTCATTATCCTGAATAGTTAAAAATTCCTTTTTGATATTTTTTATAGAGAAAAAATCTTCCATTTAATAAATTTCTAACTATAACTTTTTTCCAGTTAACAGCTTTAAACTCATAATTAATAATTTATAAATAAATAACTAATAATTTTACAATTTTCAATTGTTAAAATTTAATTTAATAAATTAGGCTCAACAAACATTTTGCCGATAGCATCTACTATTTCTTATAAATTTATAAGAAGCATTAGTCGAAAAGAAGTTTTATGGAAAAATTTTTAAAACATTACATACTTTTTTTTTTATAACATGAAAGGCCACACAGTCAATTTTACTTAACTTCTACCCATCTTGCTTAGAAAATATTTAACAAAATAATAATTAAAAACTTTTAATAATGTCTTTTTAGCGGCTCCAAAAATACATTATTTCAATGAACATTTTTTGGCACAAATTTTAGCAAATGTTTGACAAAGGAACGCGTTATCTGGTAAGCACCACGGTATCACCTAAACACCATCATAAGGCATATTCCGTAATAAAAAATACCAAATTTTTTTTTAAATAAGTGAAAAAAATATGGTATTAATGTTTTATAAGAAATTAGTGAATATAAATATAAAGAATGTTTTAATGTAACATGTTTCATTTAAGTGCAAATTTCTGAAAACGGTGAAACCAAACAATGCCGCAATAACTTTGGCAATATTTTCCAAAAAATTGTTTCTGGTATAACAAAGAATGTATAAATCTAAATAAAGCTAAAAATTCAAAATATAGTGCATCCTGAGAAACAGTACATAATATAATAAACATTTTAATTATTTTTTATTGTGTCGGTATAGAAAGAACTAAAAGTACGTTAAAGAGAAAAAAATCGGTGAACGTTGGAAGAAAAAAAAAGCTCATTATTATCAAAGTTTGAAATTTTAGCATACGATTTCATTATTTAAATCGAATTTCTATTTATTTTATGCGTAGAATTGTTAAAGAAAATGTTTATATTTATCGTAATTTTTAAACTACGACAAATATAAAATTTTTGATTGACTTGCATTTAAATGTAGTTCTGAAATATAATACAATTATTAATATATTAATATAATATATATTAATATAAATATAAATATAAATATAGATATATAAATATAATATTTATACAAATATAATATATAAATATAATATAAATATATAAATATTAATATATAAATAAAATATAAAATATAATAAATATATTAATACAATAATTTTTCTACTTATGTTTTTGCCGTTTCGTTTTCATAGGTTCTTCAAAAGTTTGATTTACTTTTTTTTAAACTATAAATTAACATAAAAATGTAACTGTATCAAATTTGCTGGGTTTTGTTTTCATTCAATTTATTTCATAAAATATTTTGTTATAATCTTTTATTCTCAATATGATTCATTCAGTAAACACAATATTAATTCAAAAAATATTAGTTCTTATATGTATTCAAAATAATAATATTGTTGTCAAAATAATAATTCTTAAACTACTTTCCAAAATCTGTTATTGGATCTTCAATGTTAAAATTTTAACAGTCCAATATATTGACTAAGCCCAGGAGTCGGCAACCTTTTGAGTCGGAAGAGTCAAAAATTACAATTTACAAAATCTCAAAGTTTTTTAAAGAGCCACAAAATTTTTTTTCTTGCCAACAATAAATAGTACTCGCATAACAGTTTTTTGATAAAAAAAAACTAATCTATTTATTTATAAGAAAATATCTATTTTTTTCATATAAAAGTAGTGTTTTCCACAACAAATTAGATAATAAATATATGGCATTATTAGATAATTACTTATTATTTAAGTAAAAAATTAAAACAATTAAACATTTACCACAACACTAACTTGTACTTCAATAACAAACAATTGAGCAAACTTAAATTCAATGGGAGCGATGGCTTTTGCACGGTTATTCAAGTAGAAAATTTAAACTTTACTAAACAATGTAACTTGTACTTAAAATTAAAAAAAACCAATAACATACATTTGAGCAAACAAATTCAATGGGAGTATTGGCTATGCATGGTTTTAGAAAATTTGATAAATTTGCTCATAACTTGTTATTTTAAGTTTCAAACACGACTCTAAATTTTCATTTGTTAGTTGGCTTTCTTTTACTTTACTTTTAATTATATACATGCAAGAGAACGCTTGCTTGCAAGAATATGTCGATCCGCAGATAGTCAGAACTCCAAATGCCAACTTTTTCACCTCAATGCCCAGCAATCTGGAAGACTATTCCATGCGAAGTCAGTATAAGTGCCTCAACTCGTGGCATTTCTTTTAAAGCTGTCCACTTTGTTACGTTACGTACATACATTTCTGGACCTCTCTTCCAACTTGCTTTCAACTCATCCCCACTTTTCCCTTCCACAAAAGCTTTACTTTTAAATCGATCAATTGCATTTCTAGAGATCCAATATCACCCAAATGGCTCAATGTGGATTTCGTTACTATTTTTTGTGTAGAGAGGATTTACTATGAATGCTAGAGTGGTTTTGTTGGTTTTGATTTCTCAAATCTGTCAGCAAAGTTCATTTTAATTTTTTAATAACTGCTGAAGTACCTCGCGTCAACATTTGCACTGGATATTGCGATATTGCTTTAGAAATTCAAAATGAAGTAATTTACCTTTCTGGATATCTTCTGCAAAAAGAATTAATTTTTCTTCAAAACAAACCAATTCTTGTATCAAAACGTAGGCTGGGTTTCCCCTCCTTGCAGTTTAGGTTCAGCTCACATTTAATTTCACTGTGATATCCACCATAAAGTAAACTTTTTGCACCCATTTGTCGTTCTGTAATTCAGGGTGATTAATGCCTTTTATTTACTAATGTATTTATATTATTCAAGCACAAAGCAAAACGTTTCAACACCTTACCTTTGGAAAGCCATCGCACTTTATTGTGAAGAAGGGGGTCGAATACTGAGTCTCCATTTCGTGTAAGAATTCTTTAAATTGACGATGGTAGAGTGCTTTGACAAAGATGCTGCCGGTTAACAATCTTGATTACCAAATTCATGACCTCAACTATTTCGGCCGAAAATTGTTTGGGCAAAGCGCTTCTTGGTGTATTCAGTGGTTTCGTGAGAAAATTTCGTGGTTTATTTTGCTCTGAAAAATCGTTGTTGCCCCTTTTATTTTTTTCCTGTCATACTTCTGGCTCCATCAGTTGCTATTGAAACGATTTTATTTAAATAGATCTTATTGTCTTCAAAGCATTTTGCACGGCATTCGCTATATCTTCCCTCTTATTTGTCCCATTGAGCGGGTAACAATCCTAGTTCTTCTTTGACCCAGGAAGACATATATCTGACAAAAAAGGGCCGTGTCTTTTAAAGATTCATCTATAGCAAGTGATAAGGCAGAAGAAAGTTGAATATCTTCTACCCACAAATAATATTTTGTTGAAGACATTTTAGCTATTCTATCTTGTACTGTTTTAGCAAATAGTGGTTTTGTTTTTTGAAATTTCTAAATCACGAAACAGTTCTTCAGATGCACGTACAAAGCAATCTTGACATACTCACCATTAGAATTGCAATACCGGGATACAGAATACCGCTATTTTGAGCCATTTGTACAATTTTGTAATACCGGTATTCACAAATTTAAATACCGTTTTTCTGTATTTATTAGAAATTTAGAATTCTTAACTGTGAAAGAATTCTTATCTGTGATTTCTTATTCAAATTTTATCTGAAAATTAGAATTCTTATCTGTGAAAACAACAGTTGTAGTTGTGAAGAAAATGTAATATTTTGATAGTTTTTAAATTGATAAAGTTTGTTATTCACATTGTATTTGCATATCATACTTTAGAGTTCAAAATATTTTCGAATTTCAATATATATACTCATAAATAAATTAGAATGGCGGTAACTAAAAAATTTTCAAAAAAACAAAAATACAATACAGAAATCAACTATATCCAAAACAACGACGAGAAATAGATTTATTTGAAGATGAGGGATTTAGAGGTAAATAATTGGAAAAAGTGTGTCGCGCATTGCTAACAGTTCCACCCACTGGCGTAGATGCTGAAGAACGTTTTCGACAGCTGGTAATTTTTTGCCAAAAATTACATTCCAGGTTTAATGATAGTACAATTGATGCATTATGTTTTTAAGATCACGTTTCAAAATTTATAATAGTGATACATAGGGAATAGTGATATTTATACTCTTTTTGATTTAAATAAATAAGATGTTCCTTTACTTTTGCGATTCTTTATATACTGTCATAGTTTATAAGTTACAAATTTTTTTGTGATATTTACATTCTTCTAATAAAAACTCTGTGGTCATTTCTTAAAAATTTTTACCAGCGCCTGGGAGAAACCGGTATCCCCGGTATTAATATTCCAAAATACCGAATACCGGTATTGAACTTTGTCCGATGTTAAAATCACTACTCACCATCTGTGAATGGTTTGCCTTTTTTTTTTTTTTTTGCAATTTAGTGGTGCCGCAAAGAAGCCAATTCGAATTGAAAACCTACATAGAAACATCCGACGATTTCATGGCGTCATTCGAGAGCTCTGCCGACAGTGCAGTGACGACGCGTGTCACGGGGAGGAGTGCGGTGAAAAGCGAATACAAGTGGCTGAGAGATAGAATCGGTGCCCAGTCACTCGTTAGTCGATTCAGAACGATTTTTAGATAGTCTGTTAAAAATAAATAATATTTGCGTATCGAACTCAAAGGTTTCGCAGCTTCATATCCAAAGAGCCGC
>BPLR01004624.1:0-55307 GCA_021605095.1 Caerostris extrusa
AAAGTGTGAAGGCTTTCCAAAAGTTAGGTGTTGAAACGTTTTGCTTTGCGCTTGAATGAAATAGTGCCATTCCTAACGAAAAGGCATTAATCATCTGAATTAGAGAACGACAAATAGTTGCGTGAAAATTTTGATTTTTACGGTGGATATCACAGCAAAGTTAAAATGTGAGCTGAATCTAAACTGCAAGAAAAGGGAAACCCAGTCTATGTTTTGGTAGAAGAATTGGTTTGTTTTGAAGGAAAATTCATTCCTTTGCAGAAGATATTCAGATCGTGTAAACATTTCATTACTTAAACAATGCGTCGCGATAAACTAGTGCAGCTGTTGACACGAGGTACTTCCTAGAGCATAAGCTATAAAAAATGCACCAAAGATGAATTTGCTACAAAGAGATTTGAGCAATTCAAAAACCAACAAAAACCACTCTAGCATTCATAGTAAATCCCTCTCAACACAAATAGTAACGAAATTCACATTGAGCCATTTGAAATGATACTGGATCTCTAGAAATGCAATTGATCGATTTAAAAAAAGTAAAGCTTTGTGGAGTGGAAATTTATGAGTTGAAAACAAGTTGGAAGAGTTGGAGGTCCAGAAATGTATGTACGTAACGCAACTAAAATTGGAACAACTTTAAAAGAAACGCCGCGAGTTGAGGCATTTATATTCGACGCATGGAATAGTCTTCCAGATTGCTACAGTGAGGAGAAGAAGTTGGCATTTGAGTGCTGACTATCTTCGGATCGAAATATTCGTGCGAGCAAGCGTTCTCTTGCAAATGAATATAATTAAAATTAAAGTAAGAAGCCAACTAACAAATAAAAATTTAGAGTCGTGTTTGAAACTTGAAAGCAACAAGTTGGAATGAGCCAAATTTATCCAAACTTTCTAAAACCATGCAAAGCCAATGCCTCCCATTGAATTTGTTTGCTGAAATGTATGTTATTGTTTTTATTTATTTTAAGTACAAGTTACATTGTTTAGAGAAGTTTAAATTTTCTACTTGAATAACCATGCAAAGCCATCGCTCCCATTGAATTTGTTTGCTCAATTGTTTGTTATTGAAGTACAAGTTATGTTGTAAGTAAATGTTTAATTGTTTTAATTTTTACTTAAATAATAAGTAATTATCTAATAATGAATAAATAGAATGATATAAAAAGAATAAATAGATATGTTTACTTATGAATAAATAGATTAGTTTTTTTTATCAAAAAACTTTATTCATGCGAGAACTGACAGGTGGGCTAGTATTATTAAATGGGCGCTACTAGTATTAAATCCATATGATTTTTAGTTAGCCCTAACCTTCAAAAGACACGTGTATAAATTTGATAGCTGTTGCTCTATTAGTGTGTGAGTTATAGCATTTTTAGGGAAGCAACTTTAGTTAGTTTGAAAAAAATGGATAAAAAGGAATTTCATGTGTTAATGAAGCATTGCTTTTTGGCAAAAAAAAAAAAAATACTATTGAAGCCAAGGCTTGGCTTGATAAACATTATTCGGACTTTGCACCAGAAAAATCAACCGTAGAGAAGTGGTTTGCTAAATTTAAACGAGGCGAAATGAGCACCGAGGACGATGCACGCAGTGGACGCCCCAAAGAGGCTGTTACCGACGAAAACATCAAAAAAAGTCCACAAAACAATTTCTGATAATAGTAAAGTGAAGTTGATTGAGATAACTGAGACCCTAAAGATATCTAAGGAACGTGTTGGACATATCGTGAATGAATATTTGGTTATGCAAAAGCTCTGTTCAAAGTGGGTGCCTTGCGAGCTCACAATCGACCAAAAACAACAACCAATTGATGATTCTAAGTAGTGTTCGAGCTGTTCAATCGTAATAAACCCGAATTTTGGCGTCGATATGTGACAATGGATGAAACATGGCTCCATCATTTCACACCGGAGTCCAATCGACAGTCAGCCGAGTAGACTGCACGTGATGAACACTAAAAATGCTATAACTTCATTAAAAATGCTATAATTCACACACTAATAACGCAACATCTATCAAATTTATACACGTGTCTTTTGAAGGTTAGGGCTAACTAAAAATCATATGGATTTAGTACTAGTAGCGCCATCTATGTGTCAGCCTACGAACTTTTCAGCCCACCTGTTATTTATTGTTGGCAAGAAAAAAATTTTTGTGGCTCTTTAAAAAACTTTAACATTTTGTAAATTACCATTTTTGGCTCTTCCGACTCAAAAGGTTGCCGACCCCTGGTATAGCATATACAGTGGGTAAAAAGTATTGGCAATTGTCTTAATTTATTTATATTGACAAATAAATAAAATGTTATGCAATTTTAGCTGTAGTAATTAAATACAAGACATCTTAGATATATAAAAATAGTAAAAATTTTATTTTAATTTGCATTTTCTACGATTTTTTCTTTCAAAAACGAAAATTTGCATGTCAAAAGTATTGGCAAAATTTTAACTGCTATGCAAATTTTGTTACATTGAAGTCACTTGTTTCGACTGATAAGAAACTCCTACAGGTAAAAAGTCTGCAAAACTACTCCAAAAGTGTCTATGCATTATTTTGCGATTACTGCAGTAAAATGACTTCCAAATCGAAGGAGTTGGACGTTAGTGTTAAAAACATGATTATTAGGCTCAGAAATGAAGGTTTAACTTATCGTGCTATAGGAGTGCAGTTCAATATAAGTTTATTTACTGTCAGAAGTGTCGTAAAAAAGTTCAAGGAAACAGGATCAACGGAAAATAAGACTAGAAGTGGACGACCTCGAATATTTTCTACAAGAGAAGAACGTGTCATTATTAACAAAGTTAAAAAAAACCCCTAAAATAAGTGCACCCCAGATATCTAGAGATGTTGCTTTCACTTCGCAAAAGACTTTCAGCGTACAGACTGTACGGAATGTTTTACACGAGAGAAGTTATTATGGAAGGGCAGCTAGAAAGAAACCATTCATCTCGGAAATAAATAGGAGAAAGAGGTTAGATTTCAAAAATCCCATGTTGATTTATCTGAAGAGTTTTGGAACACAGTTATTTTTTCCGACGAATCAAAGTTTAACATTTTCGGCAGTGATGGACGACGATATGTGTGGAGGAGGCCAAATACTAAATTGGAAAAGCAACATTTAACTGCTACTGTAAAACATGGTGGAGGCAGCGTCTTAGTTTGGGGCTGTATGGCAACTAATGGAATTGGCAACGTGCATTTTATTGATGGTATTATGACAGCACGTACATGCATTGACATTTTGCGCCATAACTTAAAAATCAATGCCCAAAATCTTGGCTTGGGAACATCATTCGTTTTCAACAAGACAATGACCCCAAGCATACAGCGAATCTCACCCGTGAATGACTACTCTACAATGCTCCTCGGCAATTAAAAACCCCACCTCAATCGCCTGACATCAATCAATTGAAAATTTATGGCACCTGCTGGATCTAGAAATCAAGAAACATAAAATTTCAAGTAAAGACGACTTCAGACGTTTACTCTTGCAAGAGTGGCACAAAATTCCCAACAGTACAAAATTCAGTCCTCTATGAAATAGATTACAAGCTGTTATAGATGCAGAAGGTATGCATACAAAGTACTAAACGTATACTAATTTTGTTTTCGCTCATAATTTTGTCAATTTCATAATTTTGCCAATACTTTTTATCATGTAAATTTTAGATTTTCTCGTAGATTTTGACTAAAAAAATATTTAAATGAAAATTTCGTTATATTGTTTGTCTTTTTCTCCTTCTGTAACCGCTATGTTAAAATAAAATTTGTAAACATACTTTGTTAGCAAACATGATCATTTATAGGCAATTGCCAATACTTTTTTTATTCACTGTATATATGTATATCGATGTTTGGAATGTATATATCCTGAATCAAACGTATGATTTTTATCCTGAAAATCCCGCAGGAACGTAAAAGTTAAATTAACGCGTGAATGAAACCGCGGGGTATCCGCTTGCAGAAAGAAAAAAAAAAAAAAAATACTAATGAGATTTGTAGTTAGCAAGCGTATGCTCACTCAGAGCTCGTATTCGGCGGCTGGTCTAGAAATTATAGATAATGGCAGAAAAATTAAAACGGTTTTGGCCCTTGGTACTTACTGGAGTAAACAGTATGGCCCTAAGGCTGGAAAGTTTGGAGACCCCTGCATTATACAACTATTTCTGTTTATATTTTTGACATTATAATTTTGTATACTCTCTTAATGAAATATTATTATTAGATTAATATTTCACAATTAGTGGGTCTTGCTTTGTGGAATTAGAGAAATAAATTTGAATAATTCTAATATACTGAAAATATTTTACGTATACTCAAAAAAAAAGGTACATCTTCAAAATTGTAAAAGGAAAGTGACTCACCTTATTCCACTAGCAGACGCGCTTTACAGATTGCTTATTTGAAAACTTTTCCTTGAAGTTTGCGACCTTTAGCGGCAGTCAGTCGTAGTGGAATCCTTTAATGAGGAGAAAGCTGTCTTTAACTATCAAAGATCATGCAACGATCTCGAATTAGATGCTACTATCAGGCATTTTAGTAACTAGGATTAATTCAAGTACTAAAACAGAAAATTGAAATTCAAGAATTTAAAAAGTGCTTAACATGCAAAAAAAGGAATAACATTTCTTTTTCTAATTTCAGTATTTATTTGTTAGGCTGTTTTCGAACAATTTTTCTTCTTCATTGGCACAACAGCCCCATGGTGGGCCAAGGCCGTCTCCCTGCTGGCAGATTTCGAGACAGGAGATATTTTCTTTTAGATATTTTCAGGAAATATACAGAGATATTTTCTATACAGGAGATATTTTCTTTCTTTCTTTCTTTTAGGCAGGGTTTTTAGCCGTAATCCCAACGCTCTACAGCCATATTAGATAGGGACCTACGGTTTAAAATGAATTCTGAACCACTACAAACAGACATGGCACCGCTGAGACTCGCACCCAAAACCTGTGGCACCTAGAGCCAGAGCGCTAGTCACTCGGCCATCAGGCTCCATTTTCAAATATAGAGTACTTTAAACTTAAAGCCATTCACCATCTAAAAGTATCTTAAGAAGCCTTCACCCATTTTCACGATAGGATTAATTTTTATGTGTTGAAGTCATGTTTTTGTTTATTTTATTAGATAAAAGTCAGTATTGTAAAAACGATCCTAAGAATTTGAGCGATTCAAAAATAAATACAATGCTTACATAAAAAAAAAAAGCTAATATTAGGTTTTAAAATTATTGTAAGCCAGATTTAAACCTTATAAAATTACTGCTAAGCCTTAAATGCACTGAAAAAAAATAAGAAAATTAGGCTGCCAATAAATCCAAACATATTTTTCAATCAAGAATATTCATATTGGATTTAATAGAATGTGTCTTTGAAACCTGCTTCTTCTTTTCATTGGCGCAACAGCCCCATGGTGGGCCAAGTCCGTCTCTGCCTACTGGTAGATTTAGAGACAGGAGATGTTTTTCTTTTTTTACGGAATAGGTTGTCAACCCTTCGCTCAATGCTCTACAGTCATATTAAACAGGGCGCTATGGGTTATAGTGAATTCCGAACCACTAGCAACATCCGTGGCATCACTGGGATTCGAACATCGAACATGTGGCACCGAGCGCCAGATTTGAACCTGCTAATAACTATAAATATTGCATTCGTATTTTTCTCTAAATTAGGTGATTTTTTTTTATTAGCATTAATTTAAAAATGAACCTATAATAACCATCTGTATTAGCCTATGAGAATCCATCTGTATTAAGCGAGAAATTTAGTTATCTTTCCGGCTGGTATGTTGTTTTCAAAATACCACCATCGCCATTCACCATCTAAACCATCACATTTATATCATATTTAGCATTGCCGGAGCCAGCGAGATTAGTCAATCTTCTAGAGAGCGATGAATGAAGAATCTCGCTGGCCCCAGCACTACCCAGGATGCACCTCAGGAAGCTTCTTACATAGCAATAATTTTTGAGACATAACATTTTGAAATAAATTTATCCCGGCACCTAGGGTAGAAGGGGGGGGGCTTATCTTTTCTTATTCAAACCCAACAGATAGCAGGTTCCCAGTACTTCATCTTAGGTAACATAGAATCTATTACATATATCTGTCTAAGTGCTTGGTATTCGTAATCAATGACACTCTCCTAATTAAGCTAAAACACAGTTTAAAGATAGTTTTAGCTTAATTAGGAGAGCATCATTGTTTATGAATACCGAGTATCTTTTAAACAAGAACTTTCAATTAGCAAAACGATTTTTCTTACTTCTAATGATTTTTCTAAGTGCTTCCAAAATATGACTGGAATAGTTAGATATCGTTAAAGCAACCTTCCTAATTACGCTATGGAGATTAAAAAAAAAAAAAAAAGATGTGACGCTGTTTAGTATTTTGTATACCCTTTCTTTCGATGTGCAACACCGCAAGATTCTAGTAAATCTTCATAAGTTTTTGAAATATTCTATGCATCTGTTTACACTAACGGTATATGATTCACATAAACTTCGGATTGTGATAATAGATTTATATGCCAGCAGGCAGACGGCTTTGGCCCACCATGTGGCTGTTGCGTCGATGGAGAAGAAGATAATGAATTTATTTAAAATAAATATTAAAAAAACCGTTGGAAGTTCTGTTAACGAAGGTTTATACAAAGATACAATATAGCAAATCTATATTATTATAAAAATTGAGATTATCACACTTCTGTTTTGAAAACGCTTACCAATATTTTTTGTTGATACGAATTTAAATAGCGGTACATGTCAATTTCAAGATAACGATTTTGTGGTTAGGTTTAATTAAATTAATGTAATGGAAATTATAGGAGAACTTAATTTTTATTAACCACTGAATAATGAACCATCCTCCTGCTATTAACTGATAATTTAATTAGAAGATAATTAATTTAATTAGTAACTAATTAGTGTGCACTGTTTAAATCAATAACTAATTAGTATTTCTTAGCTTAGAATTTATGTTTATGTACGTATAAGCTTAGACGAGTTCAAAGAAACATCCAACAGCTAGTCTCTTAACACAACATTATTTCGTACGAGCATTAGTCTTCTGTATTCTAATATCTTAGTATAAATAATAATGTTATTTGGATAATTGAACGATAGTTTCAATTTAGAAACTACAGAAATTAGCAGTAGATTTCATAAATATATATTAATAAAGAAAAGTCTCTTATTTTTATTGATTGATGTATTATTGAATTATTTATTGAATCAGTTTTTCTGGTTATAGTGAAAGTGGAAACTTGATGAAAAAAAAAAAATATTTGTTTTAAATATGAAGTTATTTGTCTATGAAACTTGATAAATCATTTAACATTGGTGTGAAAAAATTTCTAGAATTCCCAGATTAGTGTTTGCAAAACAGTTGATTATCTTCTTATTATACAAAAGAAAATTTAAAAGAAATAAATAATGTATAAATAACCTCAATGAATGTAATGCATGTAATTTCCAAATAAAAATACAAATAATAAATTCCAAAAATTTATTTCGCATTATTTCTTACATCATGTATGATATAAAACGACATTTTAGCATTATAAAATTACAAACAACATAAAATTCAATGATTTAGATCATTTTTATAGGAAATGAATTATTTTACATTAAGTAAACATTTTTCATTTCTTATATTTCATAAATACTGACATTCAAAACAAATATTTACATTAAAAAATTATCTAAACATTTTATGAACTGTTTTATAATTATTATAGAGTCATACAAGAACTAAAAGCTGAATTATTTATGTGTACATATTTAATATTAAAATACCTTAAAGGATTTTGAAAGTTACTGGCAAATGGATGAAAAACATATGTTTTATAGATATAATTTCACAATAAGGTATAAAGCGTATGTGTTATTAATTTTTGAATAATCGGATTTTTTTCTGAATTTAATTTTGGAATCTGTTATAAAAACCAGTTATAAATATAAATAATTTCAGGTCTTTATCATTCAGATAAATCATCAAAAGTGTAGTTAAGTTTTTAAATACAACATCTATATTTGTTTTTTTCATAAGTTTCATTCAATTTCAAACAGAAAAATAAATGTAACATATTGGGTATTTTATTTGATGCACAATTGAATTTTTATGAATTGCAATTTAGAAATCTTGAAAAACAAAGGAAAATTTGAAAAATGTCTTTTTTATAAGATTTCTGAAAAAGATTTTATAGTTATAAAATGTTTAGTGATATGCTACAAACATATCAGAAATAAAACATAAAAAAAATGCATGTACTGGAATTTAAATGTACTTGATGTATCAGTCGATTACGAACAACTAAAATTTCGTCATATAAGAATAACAGTTTTTTTTATTTATTTGCAATAAAAATAAACAAAACAAGAAAAGGTTTAATAGATTCCTAAATCTAAAATTTCATGGAATCATAATAATTTTTGGCATAATGAATAAAAAAACCTTTACTGTAGCTTTTTTGCTAATCTAAATTTTTTTTTTTTTCATTCAATTAATTTTTATTCTTCATACACTCAATAAATTAAAAAAAATAGCATTTCCAATTGTAAGCTATGGAAAATGCATTTTATTTTTTAGTAAAATCTTAACTAAACAACAAATAACTAAAAATGAAATATTTTGTCTCAATATTTAGAGCAGATTTCAAACTTTCAGAAATAACACATTTGTCAAAACATGCTGTCGTTAGCTAAAAGCATGCATGCCTTATGTAAGCATTCATGCATTTTTTATGCTTTTAAAAGCATAATATATTTGAGAGTTAATCTTTCAAGTTGTAAAAGATACTTAAGACACGCTTCTTAAAGCACATTTGCAAACTTCAATGAATCATCAAAGTAAGCTAGTTTGCAATAACTATATAAATACGAAGCCTTACACAATCTATGAGAAATATTTTCATTTTATGACAAAGAAGCTCATACACAGTTCGCATGGTGAACACACACAAAAATAATTAAAATATTCAATAATTTTTGGCCCATTCTCTTTCAATAGTATCACAATGGGGATTTTAATTATTTCCTGATGCCGGCAGGAATGATTTTATGCCTTAAAGCAGGTTGGTCTTCGCTCAAGTCCATGGCGAACCTTCTGTCTCGGATTTTAATGATATTCATGCCACTTTTTTTTTCTGGCCAGTCATCCCTCTGGAAAACGTCCAAAGGCAGTTTGACTGGTTGAGTTATGTAATAGAATTTTACAGTTTGGTTTTTACCATCTATAGCATTGTGGTTTCAATGACTTTTCACGGATTCTGAGTTTTCGAAATTGAATGATTCAGAACGTTCCACAGTGAGCGATTCTTCTCTGAGTGGTTCAGGTCGCCTTCGAGGTGATTCAGCGTCTTTTCGCATGTCTATTTCATTTGCGTCCACATTTAAAAGTGGGTGTCGTTCTTGGTGTCGTTTTCCTCAGCTGGAGTTGGACGAGTTGTTGATGGCACTGCAGTCGTGGTTGTTGTTGGCCGTTCTGTTGTAGTTGTTGTTGATGTTGTGGATTGAGGAGTTGTCGTAGTTGTGGTGGTTGAAGCGGTTGTAGGCTTAGGAGTTGTGGTTGTAGTAGTGGTGGTCGTAGTAGAAGACAAAGGTGTTGATGATGATTTCGTCCCTTCTTGCTGAGATTCCATTTTCTGTTTCCCGTTCTGAATTTCCTCCAAATATAGATCTTCTAGTAGTTGAAGTTGTTGATGGTTCACTCACTTCTCCTGTCTTTCAACCGAAGTGGTTGCTGTTGTTGGTGCCTGTGTGAAAGCTACTGGAGAAACCTGGATTTCGAGCACTTAGTCTAGCCCTACTTCTGCTAGGCCGAGCTGTAGTAGTTGTAGTAGTAGTAGTTGTTGTTGTTCTAGCAGTTGTCGTGGTCGGTCTTCTAGTTGTTGTCGGTGGAGTTGGTGGAGGCTCTGTGAAAATTATAGGTCTTGTTTTTTTATCTTGAAAGTTGGTTGGTGATGATGATGATGATTTCCATGATGATTTGCATGACCCCTGGTTATAGCCACCACTTCGATGCGGGTTTACATGGCTGTGGCCACCACTAAGATCGTAAGCATAGTGAGGAGGTGGATAGGCTGCGACTTGATGTTCGACTGGATAATGCTTTTCAGGATAAACCTGATGGTGATGTTTTGGGGGATAAAGCTCCAGTGTGTGCTCGTTGTAAGATGGTGGTGCTTCATGATCAGAAAAAGCATCTGGTGGTGGATAAGGTTCTAAATCATGCTCATCATGATGGTGCTTCTTATCAAGAGGATCTTTTGTGTTGCTAGTTATGGTAATTTTAGATTGATATGGAATCGGAACTTTACTGAGGCAACTTCAGGTGTTTGTCTACAATTTTGTAGTCAGGGCTCTGCTTGATACTGAACTGAAATCTTTTTGGTTTAGGTTCCTCGTGATGATGATGGTATTCAGGTGGATGATGATATTCCACTTGATGTGGTTCATGATGAGATTCGGGAGGATTTCAATTGCATGGTGTTCTGGTGCAGGTTGATATTCAACTGCATGTTCAGGAACTGGATGATATTCCACTGGTGGTTGATGATATTCTACAGCAGTAGCTGGTGGATGATGATACTCAACAGCAGTAGCTGGTGGATGATGATATTCTTGTTGTGGGAGGCTGAATATGATATTCTGGGACTACATGATGTTGCCTGTGTTGAACAGGATGATGAGGAACATGAGCAGTTTTTCCATCGCCAGGAAAACCTTCCGTCTTAGTTTCATTGTTCTCTGTTTTTACTTGTCCAAAACCCTGTTGCTGTCCATAAACTGGTGGGGGACCGTTATAATTGGATGTGGTTGAACTGTATGAGGTTGAACATATTTAATTTGTTGATGGTGAGGAGGCTGTTGATAACTACCAGGGTGAGGAGGATAATACCCTTTTGCCTTTGAGGGGTATGGTGTTGTTGCTGTTGATAATGCTGTGATGGAGGGGGTCTAGATGCCACAGGTTGACTATGAGCTCCAAACATTTGAGAAAAGGGGTCAGAATTCTGTTGGTATTGCTGATGATTTTTGTTGCTTATTCGCATCATCTGGAAGTCCAAAGAATTGCCGACTCATAGAATCCAAGAAATCCGGATATGCACAGGAATGCCTGGTGCAGAGAAGTAGAAGACACACGAGAAAAATATGGCATGCAGCATTCTGAAAACAAAATTCCAGGTTAAATGATAGGTATCTCAAAATATAATAAAAATTCATTTTTTTTTTTTTTTTTTTTTTTTGCAATATAGAATTTTTAAACGTAGGAATAAATTATAATACGTATCACACTTATCTCTAAAAACTTCACCAGTGAAAATTTGATAGAGTTTGTTAATGTGGAATAACAGTTTCAATAAAACTAACACAATTAATGCTAAGGACATAAACATTGATTATTTTTAATATCCATATAATAAATATTTTAACCATTTCGTAAATATATATGCTGTTTATGTTACATATATTAATTACATTTAATATAAATATGGAGCATAAAATAATTTAAATACATACAAATATACTTACCTAATAATGCAATTATGTTAATGTTAAACCATTAAGTAAAAAAAATTATATTTTTACTTTTAAAAAAATTCATAAAAATTAGATCGTAAATCTGTAAAAATGCTTGAAATATTTACTTTTCATATTAGTAGTAGTAAATAGGTTTTTCATGTTTTAAAATTAAATTTTGATTGAAATCTAGAATATCGTATCCCTGATGAAGTCGTCAATCTTGCAACCCGGAATATTTCACCAATGTTCCGCCAATTTCTTTAGGGTTACAATACTGTAATTAAAGAAATTCGTAACTTCTTTTTTTTTTTTTTTTTTTTTTTTTCTTCCGAACAATATAATGACTATTTTAATGTTACTTTGATTGCTATTTGCAGAATTTTATTTATTGTAAATGGAAACAGAAAATATGTATTCTTTTAAATATTTATTCCGGTTATGTATTGATTATTCCGAGATTATTCTTATAATGTATAGGATCGGTAACTGAAACAGAATATAAAAATTTTATGTTGTTGCCACTCCTGAAAATACGAAACAAACAACAAAAACGATTTTTTCACTTTATTATTAAGTTATATTTGATTATCAAATAATTATTTTTTAATACTGTTGGCATAGTTAAGGTTTTGTGGCAACAGTTGAAACTTTTTGAATTCGTGCTGAAAAATATAACATTTTAATTTTAGAACGTTTTGTTTATGGAAGGAAAAGGCAGCTGGAACTTATTATTAATTTTTTTTTTTTTATTTGATATAGCTATGCAAGCGCAGATTTTAGTGAGGTAATAAAAATATAATTTTCGCCTCCAGCAAAGGATATATCAGAATTAAATGTAAGTTATTCTCTAAATTATTCTTTTCTTTTTTTTTTATTAATATTGTTTTATCATTCGAATACTGCATCATATAAACAATATGAAATATTCTTTTTGACATAATGGAAAGAAAAAAAAATTGACGTATTAGCGAACAATTTTATGCAATTTTATCGTTATAGAAATTATTATCTTTGTTAAAATGATACATTTTTGTGAGTTAGCAAAGCAAAATTTCACATAAAAACTTAGAGTTAAAGCAATTTAGAATAAAATTTTGCCCAAATAGGGATAAATTTTATGGCGTTAAGCAAAAACATTTGGTGTAAAGCGAATCATTAAAATTTTGCTATAATAGTGGAAAAAAATTTGTCGATAAAGCGATATAATTTCGGCGTAAATGAAATTTAGGCATAAAACCTTTGGCATAATAGTGCTAAAATTCTAGCGTTAAAGCCTTACATTATGGTGAAAAGCCATTTCAAGAACAAAAGTTAGTCAGATAGTGGTAAAATATTTTGTCGTTAAACGATAAAAATGGCGTAAAAGCAATTTAAGGAATAAAATTTGACGTAATGGTTGTTTGGCTACTAATGTTGGAGTAACAGCGATTTTTGGCGCTGAATTTGACGCACGAAATAGCGTTTTACAAAGACACCGAACTTTGGCAGCCATTTTGTTTCTTTACTTGGCATCTTAGAAATGGATTTTGACGTAATATCTTTTTACCGCGAAAATTAACTGCGGCATTTACTTGGCATCCTGGTGATGCATTTGGCACAGAGTGTACAGGATTTTAGATTTTTTCCAAATTTTTATGAGAGTTTGTATATTTTGTAAAGTCAATATTTAGATATATTTTGTAAAGTCATTATTTAGATGTATTTTGTAAAGTCATTATTTAAATATATTTTTAAAGTAATAAATTTCTTCATATTTTATCGTTTTGTAGGTATTAATTGCAAATTACATTTTTAGGAAAATTACATTCATATAAAAATTTTAATCCTTAATAATATAAATCAAAGCTTAAAAATATAACAGGAAATCATTATCTATAATCCTTTATTTAATTGACATCATAAATGTATTAATTAAATAAATTGATCATTATATTTGAAAACTACCATATCATTATTTTAAAAAGCAATTTTTGGAAATGTCGCTTTACTGTTTTTATAATCCTGCCTTTCTGTTTGACAGTTTTTAGTACGCTACCTTTCTATTAAATTGCTTTCATTATTTTCTTTTTAATGATAATAATATAGCTTATATTTGTATAACTTTCGATAAAGAACAATTAGTTCTTGATAAAAGAACTTCGATACATTTTCTGGTTATTTCTTTTGATTTCATTTTAAATACGTTTATTAAATTATTCAAAATTTAATATTCTAGGAAATTAAATAAATCAGTAAAATATAATAGTGAAAGTTTATTTATACCCAGTTTTAATTAACGTATTTTATTTAGGAAACTAATAAATTGCTCTATTTAATTCTTTAAGTAAAAGGAAAATTTTTAGTTAATAATCAAAGCATAAGATACAATTGTAAAAAGAAACTCGTAGAACATTTGAAATCATCCATAAAAAAAAAAAAAAATAACGGAAATAATACATACTATTAAATGTTATGGTCTTCAAATCAAAACACACATACTACAGTGGGTGTAAAAACAACTCTTATTCAAAATCAAGCGCATTATCTCGATTTTTTACGCATTTCTTGCTTGTTAAAAAAACTTTAGAATCACTCCACGAAGAAGAAAGTCTTAATTCTCTGGCATAGGTTTACATTTACATTTTTATAATAAATTATACTAGTAGAGCCATTTATATTCATGGGGGAAGACTGCTTGCATACAACTTCTACATAAAAGAAATAATCATAAATTTCCTTCATATCAATGTTCATTAAAGTGAGCAATTTTTAAATCGGTACGCATATTACTTGTAGACAATTTTTACGGTCACAAATGTTAACAACATTAAAAAAACTTTTTAACTAATGTAAATTTAAAATCAGATAGCTACTACTTATAATCTTATTAAATAAGATTGAATAGCAAAAATCAATCAGTAAATCAATGAAATTTGATGAATCTAATAAAATTTCTCTACCTCTACTAAAAATACACTTTATTATTTCTTTTTGCAACAATATATAACATTCACGATTTTTTTCGGAACTATCTTTTTACTTTCAAAATCCACTTAAAACAATGATTTGCATATGATATTTTTTTAATAAATAAAGAATCAAACTTTTTAACGGTGTTTACATCATTTCAGTGTGCATATCATTAATTCCATAACATACCGAGGTTGGACTTTTTATGTAGTGGTTTTTCTAGTGGTATTTTGCTTAATTTTTTTTTATAAAAATGCGTGGATAAATAATATTTATTTTATTTGCAATTCACAAGATTGCCAACTTCCACTAATCCGACTTTGAATTATAAAAGCCATCAATTTGTCATTGTTTCACAACTTATGGGTAAAATTATCTGGTGTTGCATGTTAAAAATGATGCCCTAATGACCGCTTTGATTAGGCTTTTCAGTTTATCAGTGTCATGAATTGGAGATTGGCAAAAATCTTTTTCACAAAGAAATTAGTTTTATATAAAAAATCCTTCCAAAAAATACAATGCATCCTGACAATTTTACTAACACATAAATTTTTGTTGGTCAACATAGCGAATTTATGCGATCCATAGATCTAGAACAGATGTGTGCTTCCTTGATTTAAAATCAATAGAGCAAGCTGTTCTGAAGAACTTCAAAAGAATAACAGTTGACAAAAGATTATTCGTTTCAAACTGGCATATATTTGAAGAAACATACATTTATTTAGGGTTCTGTTCTGTGGGAAAACGAAAGCATTTCCCATAATTGTGTGAACTGAACCGTGCTTGCTGTTATGATTCTGGAAGTTTCAATTTCACTCGCATTTTATGCCCACTGCGTTTCAAGTCGAGATGGACACAGAGCAATCAACCATTTACAAATCACCTTTTGTCATCAAGGGATTACAATCAGGTTTCATGGTAGTCGATTAATGACATACAAACAGATTTTAATTTTTTTTTCTTGTCCATGTTGCACTCCTGAAAATCCTTGACTTGTTAATTGGCAGATTTCAGAAACAGTATTCCGATTTTGTTTTATATATTTACGCGTGAGAAGTTTTAGTTTTTTTTTTTTTCTCATGTAAGCTATGATTAATCATGAAAGAATCTCCTTAATGGGCTTATATTTTGAAGATGTCAGAAGGCAGAAGTTATTTAATTTATCCGCAGTTGTTTAAAACATAATTACAATTTTGAAAAGTTTCATCAGTCAAACTTTACAACTGTTTTCACTTTGTTTTCCTCTAAACATTCCTAATCATTCGTTCATTTAATACATCTAAATCAGACTGTAGTCTAAATCATTTGATATTCAGAAAATATAATTATTTTTCTAGGAAATAACAACAAAGCCCTAGAGACATTTGTTATGTGTATAGTGGAAATCAGCTGGCTTGGTCTACAATCTATTTCCTATCTCACTGTCAAGTTCAAAATATGGGTATTTATTCACAAATAATGTGCAAAAAAAATCTTTTTCTGTTTTGCTTACATTAAATTATACCGTTTGAAAAATAGCAATCGTAAAAACAGATGAATATCCGAAAATTGTGCAGAAGATTCGTTAAAGTTAGTAAGCATATTTTCTAAGTAGAGATCGAACTTATTTAGAAAAAATTGTTGTGCTTTTTAGTAAGTTGCGAATTAAAAATAAAATAATAATTAATAATATATCACGCATTAGGCATACAGAAAAGTTCCTCGCTTACTCGCCTTTCCAAATGGAGGACTTCTAAACGCAGCATAAACATGAAAGAAGTTGCATTGTATCAATAGCAGTTAGCACCATTACGTGTGACAAACTTCCTCAAACCCTGATGCAAATTCCTTGATGGAAATAGCTTATTTTGAAACGAGAGAAAAGTGTCTCTTTTATTTTGATTTCTTTTTATCATTATGGATTATGGATCTTTATCATTTGATTTTTATCATTATTACTATTATTATATTCGTTTTTCTGGGTCCTTTTGTTTACATTTGAAGGACTAGAGTACAAGATAAGTTATAATCATTTGGATATATATATAAAAGGTAATATGCAGGATGTTACAGAATCTCGCTTACCAATCAATAGCCTCAAAGTTGGTATGTGATCCTACAATGATCCAGTAAGAATCACATTTTTTTTTTTTGTTCTCAGTGCCGGCTGTTTCTAACACAAAGAAAATATACACATGCTAATATTGCAATGTATATATAATGATATAAGTTGACAGTGAGATGGAAATAGATCGTAGAGTACGCCAGCCGATTTTCACTATTCACATAACAAATGTTTCTTGGGATAAAGTGAAGTATTTAATCAAATCTATTTGTGACACTGAATGCATTTGAATGAAAATGCATTCCTTGTCATTTTTTTTTTTTTTTGCATTTTTAAATGCATTTGAATGCATGCAACGTGACACTGAACTCACTGAATGCATTTTTATCACACTACAGCAGGTAATACAGAAATAAATCGCTTTTTTTATTAATTAAAATAATTTTAATAATATTTTTTAATTAAAGTACTTTTTTCCTTGAAGCTTTACTACTCTTGATCTTCGTATAACTTCCAGAGATTCACACGTGAACGGTATTTGCGGAATAACACTTTAGATGGTATAGATTTTTGCGTTATCATCTCTAACTCCATGAATTAACGGCATGCCTCAATAGTGTTCGTTGCTATTATACCAATAGTTTACTAAAACATTTAAAATACTTCTACTTTTAAATGACTCAAGCAAGCGGAAATCTATTAAACTACTTCGAGAAAATCGTCTATATATTTTCTTCACAATTACCGAATAAAGTCTTATAAAGATTTAGAGCACCGGACGCTGTATGCTTTGTGTATTGCAGCATCGTTTTCAATTTACCTTATTGAAAAAAAAGGGCAGAATTTTTCTAGCTATTAGATAATCTTAGACAGATTGGGGCTTCTCAAAAATTTAAATAAATAAAATGTGTGGTATATGCTTCTCGATGCAAATTTTGAGAATCAAAAGAAAAAGTTATTAATCTTGAGAAAATTTATATTTATATCATCATTATATTATGTGGAATACAACACTAAAATGCATGCTAGGATATAGAATTAATTTTATCTCAATGATTATCACCTTGGCTTATATTTCAACAAATATGGCAGAAACAAATTCCAAGCACAGAAATATTGATAAAACAAAGAGTATTTGTAATTTTTGGCATTATGTTCTTTATAGTTTTTGATTCCTTTTTTAAAAAAATATATATATATTGGTTGGTTGACAAATTAAATGTTTTGTTTTTATACCCATATTTAAGCATTGGGGGAAGAATAGGAGGAGGAGAGTTTAAGAGGCTGCTATTCAAAAAAATTACACTTTTAGACAGTTTTACTACATCAATGGTTTTCAGACATTTTATCTCTACGTACCCATAACATGAGAAAAAAAATTAATTCTGTTATGTTCTTCCCTCTTCCTAACCATTTTTCACTTTTAAATATAGTTTTTTTAATGTTTAATTTAAGTTATTTTATATTCATCATCATCGGCCGAACAGCCCCCTTGGTGGGCCAAGGCCGTCTACCTACTGCCAGATTTCTAGACAGGAGATGCTTTCGTTTTTACGGGGTAGGGTTGTCAGCCCAATGCTCTTACAGTTTATTAGACAGGAACCTACTGTTTTAAAGTGGATTCCGAACCACTACCAACATGCATGGCACAGCCGGGACTCGACTCGAACCCGAAACCTGTGTCACCGAGCGCTAGTCACTAGGCCAAATAATTATTAGGGCATTTTACTTAATTCACAAATAAAGTATCAGAAAAATAGATTGAAAAAAAATATTATCATGCAATTAATCAATAATCAAAATCATTTAACATTATTTTTGTTCGGATTTATTTAAAGTTATTTAAATTTTATCAGTAAGAGTTGTATAGAGACCTGTTTTTAACCCATATAAGCCACTCTCTATTAAAAATACCACTGACTAACGTAGTATGCCAGCGAAATGATAAAATAGAGGATGCAGTAAAAGAAAAGAAAAGTTGAACTCTTTCATTATAAGAGTTTGAAATTATTTCAATAAAAAAAATTGTAGTGAGTAATAAATATCTTTAGTTATCAAAAATTTTAGACTTCATCTCTGTTTAAGATTTCTCACAGCTTGCCTTTTCACGATACATTATCGAACCAAAGAACTGGAACGACCAGAGAGAGAGAACGTGAAAAAGTAAACAGAGCACTTTACACATGTTTGAAGAAAGTGAAATACTCCAACATATTTAGGACATCCTTCCATTTGCGGAAGTTTTTTAAAAAAAATTCCAGCTTGCCTAACGAGGCGTCACATGATGTAGTATGTGCAGAGCAAAAGTTGACACACATATAAACAGGGGCTCGAGTTGAAAAAAGAAAAATCTCGATACCCAGCATACTTTCTCAGCAAGCAATTACCGGCAAAAGGAGGTGCAGGTGTTCAACAGGTTTCCGTCTTTTTCCTGATAAATATAGGATGTGAGAGAAACCGTCTGTTAAGAAAATGGGGTAGTCGTCGATTTGGGATGGAATTCCTTTCGAGTGCCTCCCGTCGTTACGGTACTGAGGAGGGAGAAGGTTCGATTTCTGCGTCAACAGAGGGCTAATAAATTATTGCGTCTTTTTTTCAATTCCTACTATTAGCTCACACTCTCCTATATATATTTATATATCTTGTTCCAATTTTCATTCGTTCATAAAATACTTTTTATTCGTCCACTCAAGTTCAAATACATTTTCTTTTGACACTTGATGTTAATACAGTTTTTTCAAATATCAATTCATTAAATAAATTTAGTTACTTTAAATAGAGTTTTAGCAGTTTGTAATGAAGATTGAAATCAACAGGCAGTAGCTCAATCGGTAAAATGCGAGTATTTTTCACGGGAAGGTGAAAATGCGAGTTCAATTCTTGCCAAAATCAATTTTTTTTTGAAGATTTTTGCTTTAAGTAAACGTTTTATCCAAATTATTTTCGAGAGCAAGTTAGCAGTTGTGGCTTAGTGGTTAGAATGAAGGATTTTCTCAAAAATAAAATTGAAGAAATTTCAGTTTGCCACTTAATATTGTGATTTCTGTCATATGTATATACATATTTATATTAATTGTAATTATTTAATAAAGAGTAACTAAAATAAAATTTTTCTTTATTAACCTAAGTAGGAATTGACTTAATTTTTTTTTTTTTATATTACTTGTTTAATATGATGTGTAAAAAATTGGTAGATAAATTTTCAATTTAATTCTGTTAAATTCTGCTTAGGTATTTTATTAAAATCTATAAAAATAAAAGAATATAATAGATATTCATAGAAAAACAAATAATTTTTCCGATTTTGATACGTAAACTGTTTCGTTTTTAATTTCGGGCCTTTTTTAGAATATTCGGAAAATAATTATTCGCTTTTTGAAAAAATTTATTGTGGAAAAGTAAAAAAAAAAAAAATCAGAATCTTTTTGATGATAATATACTCTGTTTTTAAAATATGAAAAAATTATTAAAAAAAAAAAAATGGATCGTATTTGAGAAGAATTTGAATTTTGGGTTGTATTGTTGAAGGAATTGTAAATTGTAAAGAATTGATCTATTATTGTTGTTGTTACCTTTCAACTTATTTAATGAAGGAAGGATTGTATTATTGTTGTATTGCATTATGGATTGCATTTAAGAAGAAGACATTTTGTATAGCACAATGTCCAAATAGGGGCCTGATGGCCGAATGGCTAGTGCTCTGGTGCCACATTTTCGGGTTCGAGTCTCGGCGGGCCATGGATGTTTGGTAATGGTTCGGAGTCTACTTTAAACCATAGGCCCCCGTCTACTACCTCTGTAACAGCGCTAGGCGTAGGGTTAACAAACCAATCCTGTCAAGCCACTCCTGTCTCGAAATCTGCCAGTAAGCAGACGGCATTGGCTCACTATCGGGCGATTGCGCCAATGAATAAGAAGAACAATGTCCAAATAGTTAAATGTGAATTTTAAAATATACTAAAAAAATAGGCAAGTTAAATTACATAGAATTACATATTAACTAGAAGTTTTCTTTCAAATAATAAAAAAAAAAGTTTTTATTTTTTACGGAAATTTTTATCCCGCTACATTAAAATAGGTCCAATTAATTATGGATATGCCGAATTTTAATAATTCGGGTTGCCTTTTGACTTAAAAAGCTAAATAGATAAGTGTTCATGATTAAATATATTACAATAAAGAGATTAATATGAAAAACGATAAACAGATTGTAGATAAAAATAGAAAAATTCCTTTCCCAACTCTTACAGCTAACCAACACGAATTGCAGTGCTTTTTACATTTCTTAATAATTATAAGTAACCAAAGAATTTACGATGAGCATTTTTAAATTCTGTATAGCATTTTATAAAACTAATATTCCGATGCATATTAAAATAATTGTCTCATTTATTTGTATTTTATTCTATGCTTCAGCACATTGTAACTCGATTTCTGCTTTGGACTAGTGAGCTATTTCATCCCTTTTAGAATACTCAACAATGTATATATATATATATATATATAATCTCATTTTATTACACTGTGTGTTTTAAAAAAGAGTGAAATACAGTTATATATTATATAATATAATGCCTCAACAGTTAAATTTAAACATGTATATTAGATTTACCTCAATATTTAGGTAGTTTGCCTTTCAACTTATTTAATGAAAAAAAAGGAAAATAAATTATTGTTAACTGTTAAATCTGAACAATCCTTTAACCGAGTTAGAAGCCTCGCGAGTTATTTTGCCTCATTTTTTTAAGCAACCCTACTTTAGAAATATTAACTGAGAAATGACATATACTAAAAAAAAAAAAAAAAGAAACATTTATCCTTTAATTGATGTGTTGAACAAATCTCAATAAGCTGACTATTTATTTGTACGAACCATTAAAGTGAGTAGCATTTACAATATTCACGAGAAATATTTCTAACTATTTTTCAACTGTTAACTAACTGTTCTTTCTGATTTTCTGTCCATCTCTCATCACTCGTTGGTTAGCTATTCCTGGGATACATAAATGGTACATGATGTCCAACGACGTTCAACAAAAAAAGAAGAAGAAAGAAGATTAGTTATCTAACTGAAATGTTGAGAGGTTCAGGTTTCGAACTTAAACACTGTGTTCATTGCAGTCGCAGCTTTCAGAAATTAAAAGACTCGATTGCGATTGTGGCAGCGTATTATTTATCTCATATGTTAAGATTGTCTGGCCAAAGTTTCCCATATTTTGACATGGCATATAAACAGATCATATGACACTCAAAGTCCTTGCCGAAAGATAATTTCTTGTTATTGCCACTTATTGATGGATTGATGTAAGGACTGAGTACATTGTGTGGATTGATGGTTTGTTGTATTTACAAATGGGTACGATGTTCATCGATGTACAAAAAAATTCTAAATTCAACGAGTACTTGACAAAGAAATAAACAGTTTTGTTGATAAACTAGTACTTATGAGACTAAATGTTAAGACGTGAAAAGTGAGAATGTTTTTTTGGAAGGCAATTGATTGCTTGGGACCTGATGACGGAGTGACTAGCGCTCTGATGCTCGGTTCCATGGATGTTTGTAGTGATTCGGAATCCACTTTAAACCGTAGGTCCCCGTCTAATATGACTGTAGAGCGTTGGGCATACGGCTGACAACCCTACCCCGTAAAAAAAACAATTCCTGTATCGAAATCTGCCAGTAGGCAGACGGTCGTGCCCACCATGGGGCTGTTGCACCACTGATGATGATGATCTTCATCATAATGTCTTATAGGAAAATTTCGAATGAAACGTTTCCTTGGGACTACCATCTTGTTTTTCCTTTAAATCATTTGTTTTAAAACTTCACTCACACTTTAGAAAATCTTATTTTATTTTGTAAATTCATTTACAGTTCATAAACGAAAAAATTATTTGATTCCGACATGTCAAGTAGCTTTCAATAGCCAAGTAAAAGTTGACTCTAAATCATAAAAAGAAACTTTTGTGACAGATGTGTCAGTTACAACTGAGATAACAGTTTAACTGAATTTGAAATCAAATGGAGAGTAAAAGTATTCTACTGAACCATTTGTTCACCCATCCAAGGCACAAGCGGAAAAACTAGTCATAAATGTTATCGTAAATAATAGGTGAAAGCGCTCGCTGAATTGATTTCAAGTGAAAGTGGATGTCACGAAGAAATTTTTTTCAAGATTGTCCCGTATCTTTATATTACATGCCACCACTTTTATAGTCATTATTATATCTTTTTTGATAAGTAGCCCTATCAGGGTTACTGATTATCCAATTAATATAGGACAATTATAGACTTATCAGAAACCCATCGCCTTATGTCATTATATATGTCCTTTGACCATTTCCGAGATCTCCACAAAACCAACTGAATGTCTTTGCCAATAGTCTATCCCTATGGCAGTAAATAAAATAACAAGAAGGGATTTCCATTAGTGCTAAGAATTGTGACACAAGTCTTGTTTGAAGAAAATTAGTAATTTGGATAAAAAGTATTGTTGTTTAAAAGTTGAGAGTGGTACAGGCTTTGTTCATCGTTTTCGTGTAAAAAGTACTACTTAAAATCGTCTGTTGGTCTAATGATTATTAAGAATTATTCATCGACAACGCAATGGCTTCCAGAAATATTTCCTACTTTTTTTCTAGAATCTTTTTTCTAAAATCTGTCTATTATATACTTTAGAAGAACTTTAAAAATTTATTGCGTATCTCAGAACTCCTTTGACTGAAATTCGCGGACTTCTTAGTAAACAAGACTAATTGGCGGAGGGGATAAGGAAACGATCTCTGAACGCAAGGGTTCGAATCTAAGTCCAGCTCCTTTTCCACTCTCTGCTACGATATTCGCCTTTAATTATTTTTGCCGTCTAGTAACCTGAATTAGATTTTTGTTCTTTTTTACGCCCTTTTTTTCTGTAGAAAATAAAAGGATAGGACATCATTTTTATCAATATGTATATACCAAAATTAAGGTTTTGGGAAACGCCTTTTTCAATTCCTTCTATTAGCTCACACTCTCTCTATATATATATCTTGTTGAAATTTGCAGTCGCTCTTAAAATACTTTTTATTCATCCACTCAAGTTCAAATACATTTTTTTTAACTTCTAGTGGATGACACTTAATGTTAATACAGTATTTAACTTTTTCTTACTCTTCTTTTCAGACTACTTATACTTTTAATTTGAGATATGCTCTTGCACACGTTTCAGTAATAAATATTCTTTATGGCTTCTACAATGTACCGAATGTTATGATCCCTAATTGTACCGAATTTTTTAATTTAAATTATTTTTATTTTTGTTTACTAAACTTTCATTTTATTTTAAGTATTTTTTTATTTTTGAGAGTGTTATTTTAAAACTTTTAGAAATTTAATTTTTTTCCTTGCTAAGACTTAAAGCATCCAATGTGATTAAATTTACAAATTAAGATGAGGAGGTTAAGAGGTCTTATCCCCATTGGTACTCCGTAAATCGGCACAACAGTAGCCAGTTTCCTTTTTAAGATGTTCAAGCATCAGTAACCCACATTAAAAGAAAACGTCAACAAACAGTGGTTTTCGTCTCCGGGTGTTAAGATGATCTTCACACTGAGAAATGAACTTTAACTTTTTAATACTTTATATTCATGCTTATTTATTTACGTTAATATTAAGGTCTAAAAAATTAAAATAAAACAAGTAATATAAAAAAAAAAAAAATTTAAGTCAGTTCCTTCTTTTTTTTTTCTCACTATATTACAGGAAGTCTTTTATAAATAATTTTCATTCATTTTTTTAAGTTTATCTGGCGCCATCTATTGGTAGATTCATGCAACTTAAATCTAAAAAAAAAACTAAATGAATTAATTAAATTTAATTAATGAATTAATATTTGGAAAAATTGTATTAACATCAAGTGTCATCCACTACAAGTTCAAAAAAAATGTACTTGAATTTGAGTGTATGAATAAAAAATGTTTTATGAACGTTTGGAAATTTGAACAAGATATATATAGGGCGAGCGTGAGCTAATAGAAGGAATTTAAAAATAATGATATAAAACTATTTCTGGATTCTTCACAAACCCATAATATCTTTGTCAACAGTCTATCAGTTTTTCTTCTGATGTTAAACGAAATTAAATCCCAGATAAAGGAATTAAATAATTTATTAAATATTTATTGCTATTCTAAAAGTCATTACACAGACTGAAATAAATTCTTTTTTTTTTTTTTTTTTTTTGATAATAAAAGATAAAAGGGAATTGACTTTTTACTTCAAGGATTTGATGAATAAAAAATAAAAAGAAAGGTTAGTTGCATTATTAAGTAATTAAGATTAAGGATAAAAAGTGAAATGCATAGATTCTAAAATGAAATTGAAATAGATCAATAACTGATAATCTATTTTTTTAAAAAACAACATGGGAAACAATCGATAAAATTTATTTTATAAATTTTGTTCGAAGAATAAAAAAAAATTAATACGTTTGTTTGGAATAGAAATAATTTGAAAAGATTAGATATCAAAATGATCTTTAAAAGATTTCGTGACATACATATTTGAATATTCCTTTCTTAAATCTGAATTAGATACATTTTTTTGTATTTACTTCATTTATAATGCATATTAATCATACTGATTTTTTACTATGTCATTGTTTTATTATATTAAATGTTATAGTCAATGTAAAATCCACAATTTTTATTCACCAGATCTATTATTTTGTTAAGCTCCGATTTTCTAACGATTGTAAATCTTCAATTGATAAACTCCGAAAAGATTCAATGGCATTTAAATTTAATTTTTTTTTCAATTCCTTCTATTAGCTCACACTCTCCCTATATATCTTGTTCAAATTTTCAATCATTAACAAAATACTTTTTATTCATTCACTCCAGTTCAAATACATTTTTTTAACTTGTATAGTGGATGACACTGGATGTTAATACAGTTTTTCAAATATTAATTCAGTAATTAAATTTAATTAATTAATTTTAGTTTTTTTTAGATTTAAGTTGCATATGTCTACCAATAGATGGCGCCAGATAAACTTAAAAAATGAATGAAAATTATTTGTAAAGGACTTTCTGCAATATAGTGGAAAAAAAAAAAAGTAGGAATTGACTTTATTTATTTATTTTTTTTTTTTCATATTACTTGTTTTCCAAAATGTAATCAGATAAGATGTTGAGTTAATAATCTAGAAGAAAAGAATTAATGCTAATGGAGAATGATGAGATGAATGCGATCGAAATTAAAAGAAGCTACTTTCTTTAAAACTAATATACAAAATTATTCATCATTTAATGTAGATGAAAAACTAATACAATTCATTTAAAAATTAATTTTATTGCATTAATGATAAAAATCAATAATCTATAAGTTCATATATAAAGCCTTTTTTTACATTTGCTTGTTTGTAATTGAATTCAAAACAGATTGTCTGATTGGGAATTATTTATTCGAATTTATTAATTGTTTTTAACTATTGATCAATTGTTTTAATTTATTATTTTTGTCTGAATTTTATTAATATATTTTAATTGTTTTTGATTGAAAATAGCTTTAATTAAAATAATTAAAAGGAATTAACAGCTACAAACTTCTAATTTCATTCGATCTAATTTGATTAGAATTGTTTTTTATTCAAACGAATAAATTTACATTTAGAATTTAGTGTAATAATTAGATGATTCATTCTAAGAAATGCATAACAATAAAAATAATCATAATCAAAACAATAAAATTACTGTAGTGAGAAGTTATTTTTATGTGTTTTCCTCACTACTTAGTGAACTTTGAAAAGCTAATCAATAACTAGCATCTTTTCCTAGTTTTTGACTACCAATGTCTGAAATTTAAATAGATTTAAGGAACAATGCATTATTCTGTTTTACCATTTATTGATAATGATACTCGTATTCTTATAAATATTTAAATTTAAATTCATAAATAAAATACAGGCCTATAAGTAATATGTTTTCAAGCTAACTATTTCCTGCTAACTATCTTTCAAAACAATAGGAATCTGCTTTTTGAATTAAGTTTAATAACAATCCGTTTTTGCAATACTGCGTTGGCAACACTGCGATTATGCTGTTCAGTTATTTTTCTATAACCAGGTTAAAAATGAAAAATAATTTTGATAACTTAATTAAACTGATTTCGATAAACACGTTATATATAAATGAAATAAAATTATCTTTCCAACGTAATTAGCGATAAAAATAAAACTAATAAATAATAAGCTACATAAATAAAAATTTTAATTTACTGAACCTTCGCTGAAACAGTTTTACTAGATAAATTATGTTTTTTTAAATTTAATTTCGTGTAGTAAAATAATAGACTGCGAAATATTATCTAATACATTCATTTTAATAATTAACACTAAAACGGGAACGGAGTTCTTTTTCATTTAGTTTTCTAAATATCTAAAGCAATTTCAATTTTATACCTATTATATCAATAAACAACAAAAATAAAATGGTTTTTCAACTTTAGTTAAAAAGACTACATTATATTATTATTATTATATTATTATATATATAATAACTGTTACTTGCATAGGAAACATTATTAGTTTAGGAAATACTCACTAATAAAATTAAATCTAGCACATACAATAGTAACATTTAAAATATTTAAATTATCTTCAATTCTTTCGAATGGCAGACGATATTGCAACATAAATAAGAATTGAAAAATATAAATAGAATTCTATTTTCAGCACCATCAAAAACAATCACTAAATGAGTTAAATTTAATCAATACCCAAAATAAAACATTCGAGATGAAAATTAGAAAAATAATTAAAACTCAATTACGAAGTCTAGTATTTTTATAGCTCAATTTATATTCCTATTCATATTCAACTGACTGGCAAAACATTTTTTTTTCAGATGTACACTTTTGATCGGGTACACCCTATTCCAAATGAAATGCTTTTTGAATAATAATAACTTTGCTCAAAGAGATAATGATCGGTCTGGAACAATAGACGTTTGTTAGTACTGGTTGATAAGCATATACAAGGTGAAGGATTTTTGAAATGGAATATTTTTTTTTTATAGAAACAGTTGGAGGTTATTGAGTACGAAGGATAGGGTAAAAAAGTTATTTTTCTCGTTGGTGAATTTATTATTAGAAAAAAAGTATATGAAGTTAGAGCCTAAAAAACACGAAAATATTAATTAAAAGAATAAAAAGAAACCTTTTCAAAACTATAAGTAATTTTTATAAGAAATTGATAAATATTAGTAATTATATTTTCATTGTATTATGTTTCTTGGAGACATTTTTTGCTATTTTATTTGATTTACTGAAATAATTAAATATAATTTTTTTTTACGAAAATGTAACTGTAAATATTAATTTAATGTGAATGTCGTAACTAAATATAAATGTTTCACAAAAAAATTTTTTAAATTTATTTCAGTAAAACTTAATGACGTATAATAAATATTACTGCAGTCACACTAAATTATAATATAATACTTATTAACTTATATAATAAATATTTCTGCAAAAATAAATCATATTATGCCTATGTATTGTGGTTTATTTATGCATTTATTTTTAATTTTAAAACAAATAGATAATAATTTTTAAATCTCAGGACAAATTTCCAAATTATTAATAATACTTGTTCATATTTCACTAAATTTTATTTAAATTTGTATAAGATTTAATAATATAAAACCATTATTTGTAATTTTAAATAATAAGTTTTACTTCTAATTGTAAGAAAAAATTGGAAACGTTATTTGAAGAAATAATTATCTAATTTCATTTTCGATCGATCTTTGTTTTGCTCTGAATCTCTGCTCTTAATCCAAAGTTAAAATTTCCCAAGCTTTATTCAATACAAATCAAAGCAAGTTTTTAGTCACCAACTGGTTTTAAAAATCTTGTGAACTCATTTTAAAATAGCTTTTGCGTGATTTTTTTATGACACTTGTAACCTTTTTAATCTTTCTATAATAGTCTCTATTGAAAAGATGTTTTTTTTTTCTTTTTTCTCTTTAAAAACTTTATTTTATTTTATTTCTCTGAATGTTTTTTAAAACATTTCGGTACTAATTTCTTAAAATTTTGAATTCGTTCACATTTTTTATTCTAAGTTTTCTATAAAAATAAAATTTATTTTGTTTCAAGTCCTTATAATAAAAATGCCGAATCATTATTTTTTTCAAAAGTAGCTCATTAATACCCTGTGGCAATCCATACGACTTTTATGTCAAATAAATAATAAATTAAAAAATAAAACCATTCAGATATAAACTTAGAAACTAAAATTAATATTTCTTAGAAACTGTTAAAAACATTATTCCACTTTTACTTAAATAATAACTACAGTTAATTAATACAACTGATGCATTAATCATTAAATGTATTTTGAAGTTTTACTAATTTAGTAATTTGTAGTAAGACAATACACAAAATATATGGAATTATCTATTAACTTTCCAATCATCAGTTATTCATAAAAAAAAATATATTATTTAAAAATATAAGTAATCATTTTCTAAAAATGATTCTTTAATAATTAAATTTAAAAACACGCTATTATTAATAAAACTAACAGGGAAATTTTGTAGAAAACTAATAACATTTATTAATTAATCATGTTTAAAATCAGCTTTTATCGTTCATTCTGAGCAAACACATATATATTTTCGACAATAATTAATAAACTTAATCTATTAAAAAAATACAGAAGTTAAAGTTAACAAGAGTATTTTGTTAAATTTGAAGTTTTAATATTTTTAATTAAGCATTGTGCAATGTTTACATATACATTTAAAAAAAAAAAAGATCGACAAACACAAATATTTCTGGCATTTTTTTTCAATCAAACAATCTAACGATTTTATTCAATATATTCTAACGATATATTAATAAAAATAGAATAAAAGCGATTGTATTCGATTTTATTGTAACGATTTGATTTCTATTTAAAAAAATCTGATTAAAATTATATTTAGAACTTTAATGAGAAAGGGATATGATAATTTTTTTCATCATATTTTCAACGTGAAAATTTAAACGCGCCATGTTTACGGAATATTCAAAGCGAGTATTTCTAACTTTTAAATATCGTTTTCTTATTCTTTTAATCAAACGATTTTACAATTATAATATCGATAGCTATTTTTATCGATATTTAAAAATGCAAATATCTATTTTTAAAATGCAGATTAAAATGAGACTATGGTGGTTTTTAAAATTTCATATTTTTTAATATTTTCATACTTAAAATTTTGAATATTATATGAGAATTAGATTTAGAATTGATAAATTTAGAATTTAGATTTTTATTTAGTATTAGAATTTAGAATTCTTTTTTAGAATTTAGATTTTTATTTAGTATTAGAATTTAGAATTTTTTTTTAGAATTTAGATTTTTATTTAGTATTAGAATTTAGAATTCTTTTTTAGAATTTAGATTTTTATTTAGTATTAGAATTTATAATTTTTTTTAGAATTTAGATTTTTATTTAGTATTAGAATTTAGAATATTATGAATTAGATTCTTTTGTCAGTGAAAAATGGTTCCAATTGAAGTATTTTTTGAGTAAGCATGTATTGTAACAGTACCTGCCCAGTATTCAAAAGCACGTGCCGTCACTCTTCCGCCGCATCTCTTAATCCGATACTGTCCAGTTCACGCACTGTCATGCAGTGGACAAAACATAAACACTTGACAACACACAAAGCAACGACTCACTGGCATGGCTGCTGTGAATCTTCGCCTCGCCACATGGCTTGTGGGGTTTCCTCTGCAAGAACCTCGACGAAATGGGCACAATCACTCCACTGCCACTGACCTCACTGGCGAAGTCCCACTTTCGAAGGCGGAAAAAAAATCAAAGAGAAAGGAACGCCAACAAGAAATAAAAGAAAAATCCGACTGGGAAAAAGAAAGTGTGAGGCGATATTGCTTGGTGCAGGTCCGATCGGCTTTGGTTGTTTAAGGGTTTTCCACTTTCTCAATGACCTGCTATTCGATTTGTTGAAAAAGAAAGTTATTGGTTGGAAGTTGCTTTTCCCACACCTGAATGATCTCAGAATTGCAATTCCGTTTCTTTCAGAATTCCCTTACTTATTTCTTTTTTTTTCTTTTCCCCTTCCGATGACCATTCCGAAGAAAATTATCGTCGTGTTCTTACAGAATCGTTTGAATTATTTTTCAATTGAAGTGAAAAGAACAAAAAATTAGAATTATTGTAGATTGTTCGTAAAAAAGATTGAACTGCATTCGTTTTTATTGGTACGGAAGTAATATGATCCAATTATGCATTGTTCTCAGATAGAGATTGGTGCCTTAAAAGAAATAATTAAGTAAAAAAAACTACGAAAATGCTCGTTTGAAACCATTTTTAATGTGGAAATATTTTTAATTTTCCGTTTTAAGAAATGTAATATTTTTAATTTTAACTTTTGATATTGTGAAAAGGTAATTATGCTACTTTAATTCTTTTAATTAGTTTCTGTAACCATTCATTTAATTTTTCATAAATCGAAGTTGCACGGATTTGTTGAGATAAAAAGTTCATTTAATTATCGTTAAAAATCATGAAATTTATCAATATTTATTTTATATTTCTAATTTTTCATTATAAAATTAATAGAACGCAAACAAAGAACAGTTGGCATGATTTTTTTTTATTAATTCCACAATTATAAATTTTTATGTTTTAAATCGATCTTAATCGACTAAATCGTTCATATCGATTTTTAAATTTCCATTAGGCTTACATTTATATTCTAAGAAATATTACATTTTTTCTTAATTTTTACTTTTGTGATAATTAACATGAAATTTCAAGACTCAATTTGCTCATAAATATGTATATTGAGACTAAAAAGCATTCATTGATTAGATATGCAGTAGGAATTTATATTTGTTTTTTATCGATTTAAAATAAACATTTAATAAAGTGTCTTTAATTAAAATTACCTCATAAATTTTTAATGCTGAATGCAGATGAGTTCAAATTGTACTATCAGTGCATTTTCATATTAAGGAATGTTAAATAAAACTACTAATAATTTTATTTTTGGAAATTCAGAAAATCAATATTATTGATCACATAAGGATTAAAGTCGGCATTGAATTTTTCAGAATCTTTCTTGTAATTTATATAATATCTTTAAAATTACCAATCGAGCAACTTATTCAGATTAGAAAATGTGTGGTCTACAGTCTTTGCACACTATTTAAATCAGGAGTTGACTAACTCCTTACACTCGACTCTTTCCCAAAGTTCTTTGACCTTTTATCAATCCTTTTATTTTATTACTTTTACATAATTACAATAGTACAAATAGCAAAGACCTTCGTATGGGTATCTAGATTATTTCTCGTCAAATTTTTTTATATTTATAATGTAGTATATATATCTATATTTACTTATATATTATTTATATATATCTATATTTACTTATATATTATATATATTTATATATATCTATATTTACTTTTATATTACGAAGGAATACGTTTTGATTTTTTGATATTCTTTTAACGATATATATTTAATGGGAGGATTATATAATTGTAAACGTGCTTCCACCTAAGCACTGCAAAAGCGCCTCCTGTAGCATCCAGGAGAAATAGTCAATAAGCTTCGAGACTCCCACCCGAGAGGAAGTACAGTGTAACCGACGCACCCGCTTAAAAACTTTTAATTTATAGTCTCTCATCACGAAATTAAATATATATAACGCAACCCTGCCTATTAGTTGGCCTACAGATTCTCAGTTGGAGAGAAAATATCTTTCGCGTACCTAAGTATCGGGTTTTCAGTTTAGAAACGGAATCCTTCTGCGAATCTATAATTATATTTCTTTAAATCTGTTACATATTGTATGTTTGTGCATGTGTAAATAAAGTTGAATTCTCCAACTTGTTCCTCAAGTATTTCAACTATCACCTAGTTACGATCGGATTGCCCAACCTACACACTAAATTATATAATATACGAAATATAAAATTCAATTTTGATAACAAAATAACAGTAATACGATCTTTTCTTGTGTATATGAAAATAATTTTTTTATAATTAATATACAATTTATTAACGCTATGTTTTTGTCAACCTTTAACAACATTATATTCACCACTGGCTTATATGTCATTAAAACAGCCTTATTTTAGAAAAATCGAAGAAATTTGTTTATAGTATTTTGGACAATAAAACAATCTTTATTCTGAAATGGGTTTATATATAATCAGACATTTCGACAATTTTTTTATAAGGCATTGTTGATTTGAGTACGAACATAAAAAAGGGGAATTTCCTGAGAAAACGATATCATTGTCATATTTCCGTGTGCACCCAAGTGGAAAATAGGCGCAATTACTGTATCAGGTCAAAATATTAAAATGGAGTGTAATAGGTTTTCATAAACATGATTCCATTCTTCGTATAACTCGAGGGCAAGAATAATAACTTCGAATTGTATGAATTCTAATTTCCCAAATGATTGAACAGACTGATACAAATGAAAAAGCAATTTAGTTAAATGTTTTAAACATGAATTTGTATTTTTAAAGAATATGCAGCCAATTGATATTGATCATTGAGTGGTTGCAAACAGTGCTATAATTATTTATTAGAGATCCATCGTGCCCATCTCTGGCATATACACAAAATCTTCAGCTTCGGCATTTACTTATTAAGTTTCAAGCCCTTAATCAGAATATGGTAATTCAACCCTTTTTTTTAGAACGACGGATTAAAAAATTTGACCTAGAATAATTCACGACAGAGAATTTCTTCTTCTTCAATGATGCGACAGCCCCATGGTGGACCAAGGTCTTCTACCTGATTCCAAAGCATGAGATGTTGTTTCCTTTTTTACGGGTAGGGTTGTCAGCCCTAAGCTCAGTGCTCTACGTTCAAATTAGATCAGGACTTACAGTTTAAAGTGGATTCCGAGCAACTACAAACATCCATTGCAATGCCGGGACTCGAACCCGAAATCTGTTTACCGAGTGCCAGTTTAGTCTGGTTTGTCGTTCTATGGCCATTTCGTGTACACAAGGCCTAAACAAACCTACAGTTTAAAGGGGATTCGAACGACTCACAAACATCCATGCCACCACCAGGATTCGAATCTGAAGCTTGTGCTACCAAGGCCAGAGAGCTAATCACTCGACCATTAGGCCCCAGTGATAGAATTTACCGACTACAATAGAAAACAATTCTGTTACAGATTTGGGGGGGGTGTTTTTAGCGATAATAATATTAAAAAAAAAACTTTTAACGTTTTTGTATACATCTAGTTGTATTTGCTTTTAACACATATTTTTATATTTAGTCATTTTATTTCATTGATAATGAGATTTTGTTTTCAAAGCAATCAGAAATGGTTACGTTAATTAAACAAATTAATTAATTTAAGTATTTATTTAAAAAGGAAGATAAAACTCTAGAAAGTTAACAAAATTAGTCGAATCAATAATAGATATTTCTGCGGAATATTTCTGAATATATCTCTGATGAAAAAAAAGAATAAAATCATAAAATATGCGAAAAAATATATAAAAATAAAAATATGTAATATATTTTTTTTACTCGTGAAACTTCTGATTTTATAAATTTTCACCTCATTTTTTGATATAAAATCGTGCGTCACGTGGGACATTCAATGCTGTTGACAGCTTGAATATTGCCAACAGAAAATCTAAAAGTTTTAAAAAAGTGGATTCACTATGGGAAATATTCACCGCTAACACCTATTTAGAAAAAGAAGAGCATAATTAGGGGTGAATAACCTCGTGTGTAATTCAACACCTCCAGGCAATTTTGAAGATTTGCACTTGCACATGAAATCGTAGAATATTTTATACATTCTTTTTACGGATTCCTGCCCGTTTTGAACCCGGATTTTGTCTGTTAATATTCAAACACAGTTTAAATAAGGTCAGATGATTATATTGTGAAAAATATTCAACAATTTTACAGTTATTCATTAATTTTATTTTGAATGAAAATTAATTTAATTTTGTTATGGGAAATATTTTACTCAGTAAATTTAAACAACAAAAGAATATTCTAAGTCAAGTTGTTTTCATTAAAACTGAGAAAATTGCTTAATTTACTTTTTTAATTTATATATATTTTTTTTGCAGATGATTTATATTGTAAATCTCGTTTTATTTTTCATTTTTAAATATTAAGTTGTAATAGGTATTTTATGTCATGAAATGTCAAGTGAAAGGAGTCATTATTAAAAGTAACGGTTTCTCAATTGTTCTAGAACATTCTATTAATCACAAATCAAATCACGTAATTAATGTAGGCCAATCCAGTAGGGAGGAACCGTGATTACCACATTTTGGCGTTTTTCGCCCACTTGGCGGGCAATAAAAATCGCCAATCACAACAGGCCACTATTTTGAGATTTATCCAATATTTTTTTTTTTAAAAATGCATTTGAATAAAGAATTTCAATCATAGTATATTGAATGAATATATTGTATATTGAATTGAAGCCTGAACACATGAAAGCTTTCAAATAGAAGTACCAATTTAGATCACCATACATGTGTGATTAAAAAAAATTTAATATACACTTTCAGTACCTTACTCTACACACGGTGTTTTTGTGAAATTGACTTTTTCTGATTTTCGCTTTATTAAAACTAAACTTGTATACATTGTGTTATTCAATAAGTACGATTACGAACATTTATTTTCATATTATGAACAAAGCGAGAGAAAAAATAAAATTCAACATTTTTCAAATTTTGTAAAAGAAAGTGAAACATTCTAATTAGAGTTCTTTTTTTATTTGTTTTTTTTTTTTCTAAAATCTGCTAAACTCTCTTCATGCTTCATCAACGTTACATGCAACAACAGCATTACTGCATCACGCCATACTTCCTAGTTAGTTCCGCTTAAATTGGCGTACGTTTTAAAATTCACACTACTATGTCAATTAACTCGGTTTCATTTCATGAACATGTTTCCATTTGTAAACAACGGAAATCTCTACATCATCAAACAAATGTTGCACAAAAAACTAAATGGAGCTCATGCTTAATTTTATGCTTGAATGAAATCAAGTTAGTGATAAATTAAAATAAAAAAAAAAGCATTCATTAGTATTTTTGAATTTATTTAATAAATGTCTGAAAACACGAAAGTTTAAGAAATTATTAAATAAACTTCTAGCAAGTTGTCGTTTATTTGCAAATAAAAAAAGGAGACCATTTTTTTTTATTTAATCACTGACAAATGTTAAAAACAAAGAACAGTTGAAAAAATAGGTCCTGTTTTTACAAAGAAAGGTTGAATTATGTATATGGAAATTGCACGCAAATGCAGGTTTTATTTAAGTTTACATTACAAAAACGGCCTATTGTTTGAATTTTCAATTTTGCTGATTACCAGAATAATTTATATTTAGAAATTGTTGGGAATTATATAACATGCCTCATAGGAAAAACCGCAAAATTTTTAAATAAAAAAAGAGTCATAAAAACCAAAGAAATTAATATTTATGGAATGTAATAGTATGGCAATACGAAAGAACTGTTGCGTGAAATTAAACAAGTAGTTTGGCAACATGGGTGAAATTTTAAATTTTTTTCGTGATTTTCATAATGCTCAATAAAAATTACTAATAAGCAGGTTACATATTTTTCTGAGAATTCTTATCTTGCTTTTTTTTTTTTTTTTCATTTTTTAAAACTTAATTTAAAAAAATCAGAATGTTGAAATTCTGACTTAAATAAATAGCACAAATATTGAAAAAAAAATTTTTTTTTTTCCTACAATTGTAATTTCAAAATTCTTTTAACACAAAAACATTCTTAACCAAATTTATTACGGTAAAAATTGAAAAAAAAAAATTTTTTTTTTTATTTAAAATCAATTAAAAACTTAATTTTCGAAAATAAGATTTTTTAAAAAAGAAATTTTCTGCATAATTCGAATACCGAAATTTTAATTAAGTTTTATTCTTTATGCGTGTAATATTGCGATTTCATAATCTTCTATTTCTAAGAAACCAATCATTATTTTGTCGTACTTTTTTAAGACCAAAATTCATAATTTATGACTTTTTCCCTGTTTTAGTCCTGAAAATTCTTAGCAATTTCACAATTATAAATTAGTACTTTTATTTTATTTCTCTTTTTTTTTATCCTGCAACCTACATTTTAAACACAATGGTTTTCAACCATCTTTAATTCAATAAGGATACTTCCGAACCTTGTAGACATGATGAAACACTTTTCACATCTAATTGCCATCATTACACTTCCTTTAAAAAAGCTGTTTAAAATTTGAACCAAACGAACCTTATCATAAAAAAATAAAAAAGAACGCCGAAATCTTGAAGTGAAATCGTCTGATTTCTAACCTGTTGCCATTCCGCCATTGTCTATATTGCTTAAAAACTGGGTGACACACTTTCCTTTCCACCTAATCTTTCGCTTTCTATAAATACCATCCAAGGGCAATGTGCCGGCGAGTTACGTCCTCTTTTGCGTAAAAATGGCTGCGGGTTGCTCTCTCAGATGACCAGAGGGCGTCGTTGATCATTGGGGGTAAGGTCACGGTTAAAAGGCAAGACAGGATTATTTAAAATTCTGACGAAGGAAGGTTCATTATGCATATAAATAGGGCTTTTGTAATTTGGTACTGTTTGCGTAAATTTTTTTCTTATTTATGTTTCTTCGATTTTAACTTCCTTGTCCTAGGTCAGGATATTTATTACGTAAAGAAGAAATGCAAAAAGACTTTTCTAATGGAACATAAGAGCATTTCCTGCTAAAATTGTTTTGGGTAAAATATGCGAAATGTATTTTCTTTTCAAATTCTGGGTAGAACAAAAAAGTAATTAACCTATTTAGCTAATATTTTATTATTGACCAAATCTAAAATATTCTTAAAAAAAGTAAATTTTCTGCAACGGCATTTTGGCATCAGTAGGTTGCAAACGAATTTTATTTTTCCTTCAATTTTAATTTATTCTATTTATCTTAGATCACAATATGTTTTAACAAAAACTTGATGAATTAAGGAAAAACCACAACTTAAAAATAAATTTCTTATTGAATAACAGGCAATTTAATAATGAAAAAAAAATTATTAAAATGTGATTAATAACAAATCATAAAATAAATTAAAATTGCAGTAAACATAAAAGTATAGCAACTATTAAAGAAAAATATTTAAAATTTTAGCAAGCAACTGATTTTTTGTTTTAAGAACATTATTTCAAGTATTATATCAATTTAGTCGCATTAAAAAGAAATAATAATCATAATTAGTCACATTTTTTTTACAAAGAATTCAATCTACATTAAAAATTACAGTAAACGAATATTATTTTTAATTAAATTTAACACAGTTACTATATGGAAGATTACATAGAATTACATAGAAAATTATTTTTTTCCGTTATATTTATGAATAAGGAAACTTTAAAAAAGATCAATAAGTTCATATATCTTTTATTACTGTAGGGTGAAATTATTATACACTTTCTAAATATATTAAATTAATTAAAATCTCACAAAAATCTGATTAATAATCCATATAGTTAGGAGACATTTTTAAAAAATTAAGGTCAAAAAATGCTTTTATTAATTGAAAATTCTAACGAGAAAATTCTCAAACAAACGACTTTTTAAGAATCGCCATTTTTTTTTTATATAGTTCAGTATCGATGGTTTTTATCATAATTCTTTTGTTACAAAAGAAAATTATAATATGAGAGCAGCTAAAAATAAAATCATCTTCTAAAGGAAATATGTTTCTCAAATATTGAATTTTTAAAGAATGACAAGGATAAAATAAATATATTTTAATATTCGTATAAGAACTCATTCATCAATTCAAAATAAAAAATATGGAAGCTACTGCTTTCTAAAGAAAAACTGGATGTCATTCTTTAGAATAAAAAAACTCTATTTTAAGAACCAACAGCTTTCTACTTCAATATAAACAGTTTCTTTCATGAAAAGAAATTCCATTAAGGAAAGAAGCAAGAACAAAAGAATAAAGAATAGTCAATAGAAAGTGTTTACTTTAAAGGCCTTTGAATAGATTCTTGCCGGCACTTTCTATTTTCGTTTTTTTTTTCTTCTAAAGTAAGTTAGATTTATCAGTCTTTGAAATTTCAATCGACAATAGTGACCAGTGTGAACGAACTTCGTACCTAAAGGCCTTTGGAAAGAATGACAGTATCAATGCACGAAATTGTGCGTGTCCAGACCAATGGATAATAAACCTGAAAAAGTGAAAACAGGTAGATGACCAGCCATGTTGTCACACAGTGAAGAAAGAGTTCGCTGACTTCGTATACTAAAAGCCTGATTAAAGATTTTTAAAAGATAAATTTCAGTTGGTAAGGAAATATTTAAAATGGAATAGATGAATAGATTATCCTTAAGGAAAACAAAATATGTATATCTTCTTTTTATAAATTATGAACTTCATAAATGAAAGAAGTTTTAATTTCTGGTATGTAATATACACGAAGTTCCCATAATAGTACTATTTTATTTAATTAGTATACATATGCTTATACTAATACCATGAAAAACACGCCAAAAATAATTTTAAAAAAGCTGTCGATAAGAAATGTTATAAACACCTCAATATTTATTTTTATTTTTAGTTTGATTTATGTTGTGTCAAATCCTCAGTGTCCGGCAGCGCGGGATGGGCACCTAGTGAGTAGTCCACTCATAGGTGGGGGGGGGAATAATACATCTTTTGTTGTGATGGAGCAACATCTGACTTGGGTCTGAAGAAGGATGGCAGAACCTACCGGGAGGACTTCTAGGAGGAACTAATAGCATTTGCGTATGGTATGGAAGAAAACCCCAGACAACTCTCACCAGATAGTCCAACTTACGAGGCAAGATGTTGAGCATCACAAACGCCATCGAGTCGCCTCGCTTTTGAAATAGGATCTACAACATTGCCGCCAGCAGATTGAACTTTAGACTTAATGCTAACTAGCAGCGCACGTTACCACTGAGTCACGAGTCCGGGCACTATGATTTATAAACATATAAATAATTTTATAACATGAAAATTTTCACTAATGTATAATATAAATAGTTCACTGACAGAAAATGATATGGAAAATGTTATCTTCCAGGAGGACTTTTTAAGGGTAATTCTAGTATACAGTGCCTCGCAAAGTTTTCAATTTTTGTGTAATTTTCGTTATAATTTAGTAAAAAAGCCTCACAAAAATTTCGGAAGATTTCAACATCAAATTGTTTTACTTAATGAAACGGTGTATTGATTTTTTATAAACTTTCAAAAATTTTGAAAAAAAAAAAAATTTAAAAAGAATATTGTTAAGCCTAAATCAATTTCACAACAATTTTTAATTTCGATTTAGACTCCTATTAAATTTGTCTGTTTTACATAAATTTATGATTGGAATAAAGAAACGTTTTTCAAACACAGCTTACCATAATAAATAAAATCATCTTTGTAGAATATTTAATTGCTTTTTTTTATCTAATGTTTATTTATGCAATTAGAATATCTTCCATGACTAGGTCAAGCTAGTACACGCCGATCGAAAATCGTATTATTAAATTTGCTCTATGAAAAAGTTTATGCTGTAAACAAAAATTAATCAAGCTGTCTAAATGATTAGAGTGTTTAATTTCATCATATAACTTTTAAGGAAACATTGTCAAATAACCAGCAGAATCAAGAACTGTGAGACCAACAAAGCCTTGTCATGAAATGAAACGAATTACGATTAGAAAAATAAACACAAATCCAAGATTATAAGCAACTTAACATAGAGCAAAAAAAACCACAAAACACTTTTCTTACAGTTTCTTTTATCTATTCCCTGAAACATTGTATAATACGAAAACATATTTGGATCAAAATGGCAGTGAAAGAGAATAACTCCAAACGTACTCAAAAAAGACTCCAAAACAAACATGTTTTTGAAAGTCAGAGAAAAGGAAAACGATCACCTAATTTCACGTCAAAATGTCCATCATGGCATTTCCTTTAATAGGAACTGCCTCTCAACTTCGCATTTGCCTATTTGTTTCGAATTCTAGCTTAGGAATCATAAGCAGAAGTCAAATCGAGATGTGACACCTTTCGAGGTCTTTGACTTGGATTTGTTAATTAGTTCAGTCCAGTCCATCTCGACTGACTTTTAAGCATCTTAAAAAGAAACAAAGATGGAATCAAATACAATAAAACCTTTTTCAGATATTCAACTGTGGGTGAAAACAGAAAGAACAACGTATAACTGCTTCTCGATATAGCCTCGGAATTACTTGTTCTTTCTTCATCGAACTAAAAGTGTTCTTGTTCTTTTATTCTTTTTTTTTTTGTTTTCTTGATCATAAATTTGGAGATCATTAGTTTCTGAATGGATCTCGTTAAATAGGTCGCATGTTATTTAATTCTCGCCATTAAAGGATACGTATTTTCATTGTATCTTTAGAGTCGTTTGAAAACAAATAAAAACTATTTAAAAGGAAAGTGTGTACGTTGAAAATTGCTTAGAATTAATATCAGCTAATTAGTGTAATGTTTTCGATTAATTTTGGTTGTCATTTGTAAACATTTCGCTAATTAAATGATTAATAGATTTGTTTTTCTTGATGTACATTTTGCTTTAAAGTTGTTTATTAGGCGAGTAGAATATTTAAATTAAAGATTTTTATAATAAATCCTTTTCATAAAGAATATTTAGACCTAAATGTCAATAAAGGAAATTTAACATAATTTAATCATAAATTCTATGTAATATAATGATAAATCGATTGTTCCTTGTATTTCTTCTATTAAGATTTTTTTTAAAAATATATGAATAATTGTAAATAAGAAAAGAAGTTTTATTTAGTGCTAAAATAAATTTTAGACATGTCGCCAACAAACAAAATAATCAATGATGTCAAAAATAATTAATCTAAAATGATGTTGGAACAATAAGAATTTTTCTTGCAGTATCGCATGGCAAATATAACACTTGGCATCGCTTGACGTCATTTTTGTACATTTTCAGCACATTCGTGCGTATGTAATTTCATGTGATACGCTGATTTGATCCAAAGTTATTACACCATATTAAAATAGTATTAAACATAAATCAATGCAAATTTCCGGATAGCTATCTCCCTTTCAGTCCCAAAATATTCACAAATATTTTTAAAAATCTTGTAGTTCATCAACGATTACAATAATATCTATATAACCTAATGTTAAAAAAATATCGTTGATATATTGTTCAATTATATTATGACAAATATATAACAATTCTAAATGCATCGTTCGATAAGTTGTTATTTTGGTACATAAATGATCTTTGTGTTCTATTGACATACTATTCTAAGAAAGCCAACAAGAGATGAGGAAAGGACACTACCTTTTGAGAGTACTCTTAGGGTAAATAACCCGAACTTGCGTGTTGTATGAGAGAAACCTAGAAAACTTCAATCAGGTAGACTATCAATGCGTGATGCTGAAGCATGTCCCAATCGATCATTGTCTGTAACGGATGTCATCAGCGGATTCGAAACTGAGCAAAACGTTATTATTCGGCAACGAATTGCACCTGCCAGGTATTTTGATCTAAGATTATTCGCCTCTAGAGCTGTAGATTCAACATCATTCACGTTGATCCACGAGAGGGTAACATTTTTGCTGTACTACATCAGCATTTAACCATCACAAATTAAGAAGAACATTTTAAAATACTGTTATCTGGGGGACTATGCATTCTCTGGCCTATTCTTCGAACGCAACGGAAAAATTTTCCAGTTTACAGATTTATCTGGTCCAATCTTTGCACGAACAAGGAAACTTACTATTTAAGCTCCTTTTGTCGGGTTTTGAAATGGGATTTCCTAGTATGGAAACCTTGCAAATTTTCCACTAAGCCATTCTGACTTTTTCGTTTAAATAACTAAACTCATGTTTATGAAAATTGCAACACCATGAAGGAATCGTCATAATTGAATGAAATTTAATACACAGTTGAGTGGTAGTGGTACAAATAAATGATTAAATGTTCAAAGCAAACAAACAATAACAAGATATCGGAATCAGTATTTTGTGTAGCCACCACGCGCCGCAATAAGTGCTGCTACACGACGTGGCATGGAGTCAAACAAATTTTGAATGTCTGCCTGAGGAAGAGTATTCCATATTGTTTGTATGCGCACCCAAAGTTCGTCTGCAGAAGCAACAGGACGAGGATCACGAACGAGACGCCGACCAACGAAATCCCACACATGTTCAATCGGCGACATAGCCGGGGAATACACAGGCCAAAGAAGAAGCTGTACCTGCCGCGTTGCAAAGAAGGATTGAATAGTCCTAGCGATATGAGAGCGGGCATTGTCCTGTTGAAATATAGTGGCTGGCTAGCTTTGAAGGAAGGGAACAGCTTGGGGCTGTAGAACTTCACTGATGCACAGCTTGCCCACAATTCTTAGCAATTGAGATCGTCCATGATATGCTATGGCACCCCAGACCATAACTCCGGGTGTTCGTCCACTGTGACGTTCGATAATGCACTCCGGAAGGTGGCGTTCACCGGCATAGCGTCTGACACGAATGCGGCCATCATGGTATCACAAATTAAAGCGGGATTCGTCAGAAAACACGACATGCTGCCAATCAGCACGCCAGTCTCTATGCTGAGCGGCCCATTGTAGCCGCAGGCGGCGATGGTTTAGCGTGAGAGGGATCCTGTATAAAGGAGTCCTTGCGCGCAGTCCACGCTGCAGCAGACGTCTACGAATTGATGAAGCACACCATGAAACACCTGTAGCTATTGACCACTGTGCTGGCAATTGTCTAGAGGAAGCTGTACAGACCGTCAGTGCCATGCGGACCAGGTGTCTATCATCGCGAGCACCAATAACCATACACGCCTCGCTACAGCCGTCTATTTATTCGGATCCATCCGCCGTTCAGAGGGCGCTGCTCAGCATACACATGCGCTACGGATTTGAAATTCTAATTTGCATATCATGCGCTAATTTGCATTTCCTGAAAATTTCAGCCCACTCGCGTAAGTTCTTCATGGTGTTGCAATTTTCACAAACATGAATTTATAAGAAATCATTTCCATGTCTGTTTATAACATTTGGGCGACATGTAACACACTCAAATTGTTCCAAAACCTATACAGCAAATAAGCCGCTTACCAATTTTGGTAAGCTGCCTAGTAGGACGGATTCAAATACAGCGATGTAATAGGGGAGAAAGGTAAATTCGGATAAGTTTAAATAACAATAAAAATCGTTTTTAATTTTTATAATTAATATTTTAAATTACATGATACCAAAAAAAAAAAGTTATGAGGGGAAAAAATACCACAATAACTATTACATTTGTTCTCTAAAAATTGCTTTGCACGAGCTAATGTCTGACAAGCACCTCTAACAAGTAATCGACTCGCCCGTTTCTGCCTTTAAACAGGATGTTTGCCTTTCCGCAGAACAGGTGGTCGAACTATGCCGAAATATTTATTAAACACCATTTCATGCTCAAATTGGAGCTATATTGATTGCGGTTGTGATTTAATGTTTTCAAAGATAGAACAACTAATTAGTTATTTTTAAAGTGTACTAAAACTAGTTTTAAGTAATCCAGTGCTAAAGCGAGTTCAACATCACTGAAAAAAATGGATACAGTCTAAAAATTTATGACGAAAAAAAGTTGTAAAATTTACTTGCGAAATCCTTTTCTTTTTTAATTTATTTTATTTTCCAATTGTTCTAATTTCAACAAAAAAGAAATTAATTTGGAAGCTGTTCAAATATGTCTTGTCCGGAATTTTGGTTTCAAAACAATAGATAGTAAAAACTCGTATATTGAGAGAAAGTTAAAGATTGTTATTTTCTAATAAAGAGAAAATAAAAGTAGTCTAAATCACGTTTGTGCACTGAAGCGTTTAAAACGGTATCTTTTCTTGAATTTAGTATGTTATTGTTGTTCGAGAATTCAATTTTATTTTATTTTTTTTCAGGTTTCCTTTAACTGAGGGGATTATTTATGGCTGTTTCGCTTATCAGACGATAAATGAAACAAACAAAACGTGATCGAAGTAACAAATCGTTTCTTCCAATAAAAAATTTTTAAAACAATTCTTGAATGTCGAAACAACAAAAGGAAAAAAAAAAAAAAAATATATATTTTTGGATGTGTTATATTTCAAATTTTCGTCAAAGATCTGTTCAGTATTTGTGGGAAAATAGTTCTGAGTCTCTGAGTATTTATAATAAATATTTCACAAAAATATTGCTTTTTCCATAAATATAAGAAAGAATAAATGTCCAAAATCTAGTCATATTCTTCAAATTATGCACATATTACGGTAAAATTAATAAGAAAATCATTTGCATCGTTTTTATTGTAATAATAAATGAAATAATAAATAAATTATAAAAATATTTTTCTTTTGTAAATGAAACAAGTAATATAAAAAAAAAAAAATAATTTTTTTTCACTATATTCCAGAAATTTCTTTATAAATATTTTCATTCATTTTTTTAAGTTTATCTGGCGCCATCTATTGGTAGATATATGCAACTTAAATCTAAAAAAAAAAAACTAAAATTAATTAATTAAATTTATTGACTGAATCAATATTTGAAAAACTGTATTAACATCAAGTGTCATCCATTACAAGTTCAAAAAAATGTACTTGAACTTGAGTGGATGAATAAAAGTGTTTTATGAACAATTGAAAATTTGAACAAGATATATATAGGGAGAGTGTGAGCTAATAGAAGGAATTGAATAAATATATAGAATGTACAATAAAAAATGCATTTTATTATTTTGTGTGTGTGTGTGTGGATTAGCGGGAGTGTATAGTATGTTCTCATGTTCTACTAATAAATACCACGGATACTGTCTCACCAGCTAAAGACAAAAGTAAAATATTGCCTTCCAAGAAGTTTTTTAAGGGTAGTTGCTCATATGCTATTTAAATGCCATATATAAGAAAACACCTAAAATTCCCCACAATCAGTAGGATTGTCAATTAATTGGGCTATTAATGGAATTTGTTATTAAAGTGGTGGGATATATATTGATTTAGATACAATTATTGTATTTTGATACAACTATTGGATTGAATTCTGATACAATTATATATATTTTGTTCTGCTCACAACAGTTATACTATATTTTGTTCTGATTATTATTCTAAATATTTTAAGATGGAATTCATATAAAGATATTTTCCAATTTCTGCTGTTTATTACGAATGGTATTGAAGATTGAAGAGCAAGAAATATTTTGGAACTTTTTAACAACCATATTCTTGTTTATTTTTTATTATTTGTTCGACATTACAATTTTTAAAAAAAATAATTTTGTTAATTCATGAAAAATAAAATACTGTAATTTTTAAATTTAGTTATTCGAAAATTTTTTTTCCAAATAATAATTCATTTAAGTACTATTTGTTTGGAATAATTAAGTAATATTAATTTTTGTCACCTATTCTTGTAGTTAAATTTTCTGAGTTTTTTTTTTTATTATTATTATTTTTCTGAAATAAGGATATTTAAAGTAATTTATGTAATTCATTTTATTACAAATGCAAATCTCTTATTTAGAAAATGAAATGCAAAGAAATAAAATAATGCAAATTTCATCAAATTTTTTTTCAGCTTTGATTAAAATGATTACATATTTTATTATAATTATCAAAAATAAATTTGCTTTACAGTATGCAATAATTTGAATAATGAATTTTTTTTTTTTTTTTTTTCTCGTAAAAGAAAATGGATCACTCTTTCTGAACTACAGGATAATTATAATTAAAGTCCTACATTCGAAATGCTGTAAAAAAAGAACCACTCGTCACCAGGAGTTCAAATTTGAACTGAAGATACTTAAAGAAGGGAAAACGATATGGCATCAAAAAACTTCCAAAGTATATTAATAGGCGCTGTAAGTGGCATAAAGAAACTGAATTCGGCTGCCAGTGACATTTTGAATCGAAATTACAACGCATTTGGCATGAGTTGCACATTAAAACCAACTGTAGTGTTGTATGTGCTTGATTGTTTTGGGTTTTGTCGGAAAAATGACTTCCAAGTCATTCAACAGTTGTGACACTGTTAGTGGAAAGTCCCTCTACCACAGCAAGGCCATACTAAATTGGATGAAAAAAATCGATGGAACATATTTTGGGACTTTTTTTTTGATGTCATACCGTTTCCTCTTCTTCAAGTACCTTCAGTTAAAATTTGAACTCATTGTGACAAGTGTTTCTTTTTTACAGCATTTTGAAAGTGGGACTTTAATTATAATCACCCTGTATAAAGTTTATGATTCGTTTTGTAAACCAACAATTATACTATATTTTGTTCTGCTCATTACAATCCAATCCATAAGCCGAATTAGCTAAAATAACAAAAACATTTAAAGCAAAATGTCATTAAGTACACAACTTTTTAAATACTCCATTTTTTTTTTTTTCTCAAAACATATGAGTTCAACGGGAGAGATTGAGTTGTTAAAAACACAAGACTACCAATAAACCCTTAGTAGAATCTATTAATATCTACGTAAAAACTTTTATTATAATGGTATTATACATAGTTAAGGAAAGTGCCCGAACATACATTGTTCACTTAACAATAGCAGAAGGAAAAATAAAAACTCCTTTTGCTCAAAGATAAGAACTGCTTACACTTTTTATTATTATTCTTATTATTACTCTTGTTGAAACTACAGTTGGTCGAAACCAATTTACTGAAGGCTTACAATACCGTACCGCAATAAAATATTGCAGCTTTTATTAAAATTTGTTTTTTAACAGCTGTCATTTATTTTTTGGTAATTCTTTTGAATGGCTATTTGTGGGATATGATGAATTTGCATAGCCTATTTATCTGTCGTAGATGGCATCATTTTTTTTATTAGAAAGCTGCGGTTACATTAATAACGTTGTTCTTGAAAGGCAAAGGAAATAAAATATTATTAAAGTTAAGAGGAAATTTATAAAAGAGATGCTTTTATTTCCAGTCGTGAATTTTTTAATGTATAAAGGAAATGCCTGACACCAACCACAAAGTACTTATTTTTAAGTAATTGGTTATGTAAGGATAATAACCCTTCTCGAATTTGAGGTGTGACATAATAAACATAATGAAGAACGGTTGCTATTATTTCATCTGCAGTTGGATTTCTTGGCCTTCTCCAACTTGAAACTAACATGCACAGGGATATAATATAGAGTATTCACATTCTTCTTCAGCATCTTTGAACCCAACGGATTTTCTGGCCTTCGGATTTATCGTGTTCTCCTCTGGCATAAAAATGGAAGCTACCTTATTTATGTTTAGCACTAAAATACACAGCTAGGAAGTCTCAGATTTGATTCAGATTTCGAATGATGACCTCCATTTTAGTCACTCCTTTTAGAAACTCAGAGACTCGGTGGTAATTTTTATAATGTCTCGCATCCATATTCAGGTTGTTTGGTGGGAGTTTTCTTGATTTTCTCCAATACGACGCGTAAATACGGGATAGCTACTCTCATTGCCCATTGGTAGGCTGTTTGTGGTATGCATAAATGGAACACGTGGTCAACTAAAGCTCAACAGCAAAAAGAAAACTGGCCTGGTGGTCGAGTGACTAGCGGTCTAGCGTTTGGTGCTACAGGTTTCGGGTTAGAGCCCCGGCGGTGCCATGGATATTTGCAGTGGCCCGAATCTACTTTTTAAAGTGTAGGTCACGGTCTAATAGGATCGTATAGCGTTGTGGGGGTAGTATTACTTGCGTCCGTAGCATATCTTCAATCTGCGCATGTCCCCTGGGTGGGGCTAAATGAGTAACAGCAGTGCAGCCCTTATTTATGGCATATAGATTGTCTCTGTATTGCCAGCTGCAGTAAAAAAGGGGGGGGGGTATGAACTATTCCCCCAACCTGAAACCAGTATTGCCAAGGATGTAATATGTGGTATTCACACGCTTCTTCCGCATCTTTGAACCCAAAGGAGTTTCTGGCCCTCGGATTTAACGTGTTCCTTTCTGGCATAAAAACTGGAAGCTACCCTAATCGCGGTTAGCTCTAAAGTACACAGTTAGGATACAAGGAAGAGGATTTTGAATGATGGCACCCATTTTGGTCACAGCTTTCAGAAACGAAGAGACTTGATGGAGATTGTTACAATGTCTCGCACCCATAGTCAGGTTGCTTGGTGGGAATTTTCTGGATTTGTCCCAATATCATGCTTATGCTACCCCAAAAAGACAGCATCTCCTGTCTTGAACTTTGCCATGGGGCCATTGCGCGAATGAAGAAATTTTTGAATTTATTAAAAAAAAAAACTTGACTTATCAAGACATTCAATGATTCTTATAAATTAGTTTGCACGATTTTTATCTTTAAGCGTTAAATGATTATAATTTTTTTTTCGAGTGAAATGTTAATATACATAATTAAAGTGCAAATAGCGTATTTTTTAATGATTCTTGTTCATTAAACTGTAATATTTATCAGCAGTCTAATCAATTCCTTTATCAACAAAAAAAAAAAAATGATATACTATTGAAAAACAAAACAAAAAAAATATACAATTATACGCATAAAAATAATTAAAAAGCCACTGAATATGAGAAAAATACTCAAGAAAAACGCAGGGAAAAAGATTGTTTTGATTAATAAAAACATTTTAATGAATAAATTGCAACGCTTTCTGGTTATTACAAAAAAATCAATTAAATACTACAAAACATTCTTAATTTCACATTTTTATTCATTAACATTAAAGTGATCGTGCAAGGTTCGCTATGATCTGATTCGCTTCAACACACGAAGCGAAGTGAAATGAATGAAAAAAAAAAAAAGAATGAAAGAATGTTTACTTTCTGTTTAAGCAAGTGACCAATGAGAGATGATGAAATTTTTGTCGTCTGCTGAAACTAACACCTGCCGTGAAGATAATTTTCTACCGTGCAAAGTTTAATTATGCGTTTTGCTTACGGAAACTAGTGAGTTTCAAGTCCATTTGCAGCTTGAAACGCGTCTGTGATTTATTGCGATATGAAAAATTGGAAGAAAAAACTCCTCCGGGTGACTTGTTTTTAATTGCAAAACGAAAACGTGTGAATTGGAGCACAAAAACCGGGATTAAAATGGTCCTAACTGCGCTTTTAAATTTTTGATAAATAACATTATGCATACGTTCTAAATATTTTCTTACCATAGTTATTTAGCAGCAGCAGTTATGAAATATATTTTTGTAAATAAAGTTGTTAAAATCTCATTCGATTCTCGTTGTCTTTTTTTCTCGACGTTTTGGCATTGTTAAATTTTTTTTAAACACAATAGTTGCAACAAAGTTATGAGTAAATATTTCAATAAAAACAAATAAATCGGATAAAATATAGAAAAACAATTTTATGATTTTACGCCCTTCCTGATATTCAAATTTTAAAAGAAAATTATTTTTTTTGCTAATAAGTTTGGTTAAAAATAATGTTTATTTGCGATAGATAATAAAGTAAAAAAACAATAACTTGCAGAGTTTGAAAACTAATAACGAACTAACAATACTTTGATAGTAAAATAAAAACTTTATTTTAATAAAATTTTAAATTCAGGAATATAAATAATACTTATATTAATAAAATACTTTTTATATTATACTTTATTTTTATACTTATTTTAATTAATACTGGCTAAATCGGGTAAAATATAAAAACCAATTTATAATTTTATACCATTGATGATATAAAAAAAAAATTTTAAAAGGAAATTATATATATATATTCCTTTTTTTTTTTTTTTTGCTAATAAATTTGATTAAAATAATGTTTATTTGTTATAGATAATAATTATAAAAGAACAATAACTTACAGTTTTTGAAAACTAGTAATATACATATAATAAACTAACAATACTTTGATTGTAAAATAAAACTTTATTTTAATACATTTTAAATTCATTAATATAAATAATACTTTTATTTTAATAAAAACTTTACTTATTTATATTATTATACTTTATTTATATACTTATTTTAATTAATACTGGTTAAATCAGATAAAATTTGTAAAACAATTTATAATTTTACGTCAGTGGTGATATACAAATTTTAAAAGAAAATTATTTGTTTTTTGATAATAAGTTTGGTTAAAATAATATTTGTTTTTGTTATAGATAATAAATGTTAATCTTAAAATTATGTTTTTATTTGTTTGTATATCTGAAATATTAGTGATTAAATAGAAATGTTAAAAAAATGGATAAAGTGTATTTATAATTTTTTTAGTTTAATAGAAATCATATATCTTTGATATATGGAAACAAATATAGATTATAAAATTGATTTTTTTATTTAATTTTATGGAAACCAGTATTAATTAAAAAACAAGTATTTAAATAAAATAAGTAAAATATTTTATTAAAATAAGTATTATTTATATTCCTGAATTTCAAATTTATTAAAATAAAGTTTCATTTGACAACCAAAGTATTGTTAGTTGATTAGTTGTATTGTTAATTTTCAATATCTGTAAGTTATTGCTCTTTATTTTAATAAAAATATTTTACTTATTTTATTTAAATACTTGTTTTAATTAATACTGGTTTCCATAAAATTAAATAAAAAAAATCAATTTTATAATCCTATATTTGTTTCCATATATCAAAGATATATGATTTCTATTAAACTAAAAAAATTATAAATACACTTTATCCATTTTTTAACATTTCTATTTAATCACTAATATTTCAGATATACAAACAAATAAAACATAATTTTAAGATTAACAATACAAAAATAAATGCATACAAACTTTTGACGAAAATATTTTTAATGCCATATATATATTTAAAACTTTAAAAATAATAATTGCTATTATATATTAAGATTGTAAATCTGAAAAATTAAACATAAAATGTTTACGTAAATTGATTATTCTGCTGCAAAACTCTAACGGCTATTGAATCTAACTATTCGGTGAATATATTTTTATAAATAAACAATCATATAGACTTTATATCATTAGACGATCATAATAATCATTTAGATATTTAAATTTAAAATCTCAAAATTAACATAATAGTTACCGTTATATGTTAAGATTGTAAATCTAATAAATTAAGCATAATAAATCCAATAGTAAATCTGATAAATTAAACAAAAGAAATCTAATAGTAAATCTAATCATCATCATTACCAGTGGCGCAACAGCCCCATAGTGGGCCAAGACAGTCTGCCTACTGGCAGATTTTCGAGACAGGAGATGTTTTCTTTTACGGGGTAAGGTTGACAGTTCTACGCCCAAGGCTTTACATGCATTAAAAATCTAATAATAAATCTAATAAATTAAACTTAAGGTGTCCATGTAAATTGATTATTCTGCTGCAAAACTCTAAGAGCTATTGAAATATTAATTCTGGTGAATATATTTCACAAATAAACAAATTTTAATTTTTGAAATTTAAAGCCTCAAAATTAAAAGAAAATTTGGCTGCATATAAATGTTTTGACGAAAATATTTTAATGTATATTATAATCCTACAATATTGACTAAAAATGATGCATGATAAATATAACAAATTTATTTAAGTACCGAAGATGCATATGCAAACTGATTATTATGTTATAAACGGTTATTTAGTTCCTTGAGAATAATAACAGTAAAAACTGTGAAATCTGAAGATCCACTTACCATGCTTGAATTTGTCTGAGAAGGCACCAGAGGACCAGTTCTCTGTCAGAAAATCGCACCTTTTCTGTGATATTCCCGAAGCATGTTTGACTATTTATTTAGTGACCTACAAAGAAAACGCATCCCAAAGATCCGCCCATGGAACAAATTTTTGGCGGGAAGTTGTAAAAATGGAACGGATTGCGAGAGGACGATGATTGACAAAGTTCAATGTTTGACTGTCCTTTCACCAACACTTTAACTGCAACCGTAAGTAATTCATAAAATATGCTGCTTTTTTCCTTGGCGGCCTATCAAAACGAGAGACTTTCATCTTCGAATTCAAGAGTAAAAAATTCACTTCTTTTGTTCTATTATGATGTTCTTTTTTTTTCATTTATTTATTTAAATCTTTTCCGCTTTACGTAACCTGGAAATAAACCTGAAGGAAGAGATGAGCGGTCAGTGAAGAAGTGACAACATAATGCATGAAAAGGGCTGGTGTCATTTTTTGGGGTGATATTTCTTGAAGCTTTTTCCTTCCTGATTTTTGTGTACCTTAACTGCAAACCGGGACGGTATATTTTTTGAGATTGCGCATATGTTTAAAAAAAGAAAGAAAAATATTTTTGTAATCGATCCATTCAGAATTTTTAGATGCCTGCGAAATGTTTGCATCTTTATTACATATTATGATGCAAATAATAATAATAATGATTCATCTTTAATCTTCTCTTTGTTATTCATGCATAACATAAAACTTACATAGGAAAAGGAAACTAATAAAACAATAAAATTTGAATTTTATCAATAGATAATTTTTTTTTAGAAATTGATTATTAAAACAATCAAATTAATTTTATAATCACATTTTATCAAATTTGATTTACTTTGGCTACTTTAATTGCTTTATTTTTAGAGTTATTTGAAAGTTGCTATTTGAAAATTTTACTTAATAGTAAAATTTTCTGATAATACTATCGTTCAAAAATTACTATTTGGTGAAGTTTTCTTCGTTTATCACAAATTTATTAGAGTTTTTTTTTTTTCCAAAATTAGATACTCGTTTAAACATTTAATATTAATGCGACTAAAATTAGATACATTCTGTTTTATTATTTTAGATCAGGGGTGGCCAACCCGGGGCCCACCCTGAATATTTTACCGGCCCGTGAGATTTATCACACTTTTACAAAAATATATTTATTTTTATAAGGGACAAAGTAGTGAAAACCAACGTATTAAAAAAAAAAAAAATACATTATGTGTGTATCCATATATTCAAAAATTAACTGTCGAAATCATTAACTTTGATTTTAAAATAATATTCTTACGAATATATGACAGATATGGCCTGTTTTATTTATGAATTGTTATAAGTTCGCAGAATAATTAAATTATATTCTGCGAACTCATGATGCGCGTGCATTTTGGAACATTTATTATAACGGGTTCTATATTTCACTTTAAGTGACGTAGTGACCATCCCTAGATACGCACAGTTGATTGTTGATAGCAGAGCAAAACCAGATTCTTAGTTCAAATTGTTAGCGTTTTTGGTTCAACTGCTACAACTTTCACCTGCTAATGGTTTTTTTCGAAAATGAAATAGTAAACACAAAAATAATAACTCATTATGTTTTCAAATTTTCACTCTAAAAATGTCTATAATGGGTCTAAATCTAATATGGAGATATATAATTTTATATACTGCCCGCAGAGTTAGGATGCATTTCCAAAGTGGCCCGCAAGATCATTTGGATTGACTACCCCTGTTTTAGTTAATACTTTTCCGCTAGCCAGATAGCCAAATCGGCCTAGTGGGTAGTGATTTGAATTTTTAAATAGTAGAACTTGAAAGCTCTCGTGTTTGCACTGACATTGGTATAATAAATCTATAGGCTATAAAGTCTTCCTGTCGGAGTCGGGAAGAAAGAGGTATACTCACTTCTCCCAGGACCATTTCTAAAAGTATTTGTTCAAAAGTATGGGGACAAAATGTGGGTGCAGCTTAAAACTGAATCTGTATTCTTTGGTAACGTTGATTTTGCTTCATGACTACCACTCTAGTGGTGAAGGAAGTCGAAACACCGGTCAACAAAATCAATAAAAGTGAAGAAAGAACAAAATATCGATAAATACACCCAGAAGGCAATATCCTTCCCCTCATTGCTCGTCAGTGAGCTTAGTTCGAGGCATCCATTATAACACGAGTCCCACCAATATTTAAAAATAGTAACAAATAAATAAAATACACAATTTAAAAATTCTTCTATGAATGAATAATAATTTTTGCTAGACTAAAAGTAAAATATTTACCAATGAGCCAAGTAATTATCCATATTGAAAGAAGCCATAAAGTTTGTCACATTTTCTTACAGTCTTAGAAAATCCATTTTTTATTAGTTTTAATCTTAAGAAGTAGGTATAAACTTTTGTAGTGTCCTCGTTGGGCAACCAGATTGTGAATGGGTGTTGTTGGGTTGAGATACTGAGGCACATGCCTGAGAACTGCAGCTTTGTTTACTCACGCACAAACACCATACATACACAGAGTCATGCAATATTTAACGACATATACGAGTAATTATAGATTTTGGAAGTGTGTTTTAGAAGGAATTGTCATTCCCCTTCTAAGCTGAAAGCCCGAAACTCAGATATGAGCAGGGTGCGTGAAATATACTTCCTATCCGGGAATTGTCTGTAGGACAACTAATCATTACTCCTAAAACACCACAGTGGACGCGCTTATCAGTGGGTACTAGGAAGGACGGTTACACTTTTACATTTCTTTTTTTTTTTTCTTGCTGAAGTTTTTTTTCAAATCAACTGCCACATGCTATACATTGAATTAATTTTAAACGGATGATTTAATAAATAAAATTAGACTTTACCAACTAAAAAAAAAAATTTCATCTATCTATAATTAATAAAGAAATATTTCCGATTTTTTAGATTTTCTTAATATATATGACTGATTTTATGTATGACTATGATTTTAGTTATTTAGGTAATTTACTTTTTCAATGAAATGATTTTAATATGATGAGTAAATGAAACCCTACTAAAAGCCCTTTTTAATATTTCTTTTTGTATTTTCGTCTAAAATTTACAAGAAAAGTTTGAGTAGAGGATTAATGTTCCTAAA